>PVIU01012652.1:0-59112 GCA_004026605.1 Ondatra zibethicus | reverse complement strand
AGGGGCTGGGGGAAGGGGCAATGGAGAAGGAGAAGGGAGAAGAGAAGGACTGGGGAGAGCTTGGGGGAGTGGGAGGATGGAGATGGAGGAAAGGTGGATATTGGAGAAGGGAATAAGATAGCTACATTAATGGACTCATTTTAGGATTGGCAAGATACTTGGCTCTAGAGGGGATCCCAGGTGTCCACGGGGATATCCTCAGCAGCAGAGGAGAGGGTGCCTGAACTAGCCTTGTCCCATAGTCACATTGATGAATATCTTGATCATCACCATAGAAATTTCATCTGATGGATGGAGATAGAGACAGAGACCCACATTCACATCAGAGCAATGGACTGAGCTCCCAAGGTCCAGTCGAAGAGCAGAAGGTGGGAGAAGATGAGCAAGGAAGTTAGGACCGTGAGGGGCTGGACCACCCACTGAGACAGTGTGCCTGATCTAATGGGAGCTCACCAAATCCAGCTGGACTGGGACTGAATGAGCATATGATCAAACCGGACTCTCTGAATGTGGCTGCCAATGGGGGCAGACTGAGAATCCATCAATAATGGCACTAGGACCTATCTCTTCTGCATGTATTATCTTTTTGGAAACCTAGTCTATTTGGATGCACACTTTCCTAGGCCAGGATGGAGGGGGGAGGGCCTTGGACTTCCCACAGGACAGGGTAACATGCCCTCTCTTCAGGAAGCAGGGGGAGGGAGGAGGGCTTGGGGGGGAGCAGGAGGGAAGTGGGAAAAGGGAAGGAAGTGTAAATTTTTGAGGGAAAAAAATAAAAGAATATAAAAAAAAGAATTCAAATGTTATGTAAATGGACAAACTGCCAGGTCAGTGCATCAAAGCCAAGGCAACAACAATAATTATATTGTCTGCCAAATTTATTTGATCCATTTGTTCTTGACTTGGCTATAAGCATAATCAGATTTATTGTTAATGAACTAAGCAATAATCTGCTAAGATAGTTTATGGAGTAGACCACTGGACGTGACCTAAACTTAAAGTGGAGGGTACTATTTTACTAAGAGTAAGGACTGCTTGGTATTTGGAGACATAGAGATAGCAGAATTAAAGCTTAACACTAAAATAAATTAGAAATAAGAATGAGGGCATGGATTAAATTAAAGAATATCCAAAGATCCTCAAATCATTATAGAAATTATTTAAGACATACCAGTAACTGCAAGGAATGCCCCATTTTTGAAAATAGGCAAAAACTCAAACATATACTTGTTTATAAACATTAGTAGTAAAAAAAAGTTCCATGGACAAGCTGATCTGACAGCATGGCTGCTCTCATTTGTGGCTTGGCTATTCAACTGACAATAAAATCCCCGCTTAAGGCTCATTGAAATACAGTTCACAGAGTACAAAGCAATGGACAGGTCAGATCCCCTAGCCGCCAATCATGTATTCTTTTCCCAGATGTGCATACAATTTTACTAGTCAACAGAATTTCTGACATCCTTTTATTTCCTTCTTTTAAGACTAGCCAAAACATAAAATTAAAAATCTTCAAACTGTGTATATGTACATTGCATACTGTATACTTGTTCTTTTACAATATAAAGAAAATTTGGATTGAACTTCCCACAAAATCAGAGTTGATCTCAGAAAATGGCACAAATTTGTATTTTGTGTATATCTCTGTGTGTGTGCTTCATACATATAATTGGAAATGGAAAAATTAAAAGCTGATATTTCTTATTTGAGCTTTAAAGTTGTTAAATGTACAACATTGGCCTCTAATTTGCTGATGTAATAGAAGTCTATAGTTGTCATTATCTAAATATACTGTTTAAAAGACAATATACTGTAATTTTGATTATATATACATATATATAGAGAGATATGTATTGTAGGCAGAAGTTTCTGTCCCACCTGGCTCCACACCCATTAAGTTCCAAAGAAATACAGAGAGGCTTATATTAATTATAAACTGTTTGATCCATTAGCTTAGGCTTATTATTAACTAGTTCTTATAACATAACTTAACCCATAATTCTTAACTGCATCTGACTAGTAACTGACACTCTGCCTTTCCTCTTCCCAGAATTCTCTTAGTCTGGTTGCTCCATCCATACTTTCTGCCTGGCTACTGACCAGAGTTTTATTAAACCAATATGAGTGACAAATCTTTAAAGTTACAAAAGCATTATCCCATAGTAGTTCACCTTTTATTATTATTATTATTATTATTATTATTATTATTATTATTATTATTATTATTTTCAAAACAAGACCCTAAATCTAATCTCCTTTGTTTAGCTTTTTTCCTGGTCATTATCTATAACAATTTGCAACCAGCAAGCTAAACAAAGACAAACACCCATAACTCACTTTTTGTGAATGTGGGTGTAGTTTTCTAGGCTACTTTCTGCTGATTGGGGGCACTAATAATCTTATGGGGACCTAAAGAAAATTTAGGATTATTGTCAAGTCCTGATTAGAGTATTCTCTGAGGCTGGATCATTATGCCCAGCAGTCTTGAGGCTGTTCTGGATATAGAACTCAGAAGAAACTGCGACAGAGGTGCTGTGAAATGTTGGCTCATCTGGGCCATCTGTTCCCATTGGAGATTTTTTAGGGTGTATTATTGATCAAATCTTATTTTTTTAACCCAGAATGAATGCAAAGACTCTCATTTCATGTGAAAACAAAGCAAAACATCTCCAAAGTAACATATCTTTTGACTTAAATTTTGAGGCCAAAGCATTTTCAAAATATATAGGTTGGATTAATCCAGCAGCATTTATAGTAAAATGTCTTTTAGCAAATGTTGCTCCTTCCTCAGCAGTCAAATAGTTCAAAGACAACACAATGACATACAGTATCCAGATTCTTTGTGTATTTTCCAGCTCTATGTGGCTATTTTTTCTTATTCTATTTCATTTTTTCTTTCCCAAGCCTGTGTATATTTTTAAGTGCAATGTAAATCATTTTGAGCTTCTTTTTCCTCTGAATCTGTCTTTACTGTATATCTCTATCTTTTTCTGACCACATGAATCCTTAATCTGCTAAACAGCATGACTAGGATTAAAACTGTGTCTTTGACAACTGGCTCAACCCATTTCTTGGCTTTCTGAGAGTCTAGCTTCATAGCAGAGGTACTGGTGAGAGCTATGTCTATGGTCACATCTCTATGGACTTTCAAGGTCCACACCCCTACCAAGAGGCTTGACACCAGCTGATTATAAACACCATTCAAGTGATTGGTGGCAGAGCCTCTTAAAAGAGCTGCAAGGTTTTTGCCGCCAATGCTGAGTCAGGAAGCCTTTCTTAAAGCAGCCATGTCTCTGCTCACTGCCAGCAAACAGAGCCTACCAGAGAAGAGATAGTTACCAAGAAGCTGCCCTTGACTCTGTTCTTGTCTGTCTAGAATCGTTTTTTTTTTAATTATCTCAGGCTTTGTGTAGAAATTCTTGCCAAATGTTTGAGCTCATTTGTAGACAGAAGTTTCTGTCCTGCCTGGTCCCACAACTGTTCAGTCCCAAAGAAAACCACAAAGGTTTGTATTAATTATAAGATGTTTGACCTATTAGTTCAGGCTTATTATTAACTAGTTCTTACAAGTTAAATTAACCTATAATTATTATCTATGTTTAGCCATGTGTCTTGGTACCTTTTCTCAGTAAGGTCTCCTGACTTTACTTCCTCTATTTCTGACTTGCAACTATGTTTTCTGGCTTTCCTCTTCCCAGAATTCTCCTAGTCTGTTCACCCCACCTATACTTCCTGCTTAGCTACTGGCCAATCAGTGTTTTATTAAACAAATACAAGAGACAAAACTTTATAGTGTACAAAAGCATTATCCAGCAGCAATAAAAATATGCACCATTCTAAGTGAGTAATAGTCTCTTAAACAAAAGTGCTAAAAATAATTAAAAGAATGATATCATCACTAAAGAGAACTATTCAAATAACTAAAACTAAATTAGTCCTATTTGCCATGGTTTTGTTTGGGGAGGGGACACTGCTGTTATTTTTCTTTATTTTGTGTTTTTTTTTTTTGAAACAGAGCCTTGCTACATGGCCCATACCAGCCTAAGCTCCTGATTCTCCTGATTCATTCTCTCAAGTGCTAAAATTACATGTGTTAACACCATGCCCAAGGAAATTCTTTTACATTTTTTCAATCTTTGATACTGAAACCAAATTCTGTTTGACATAAAGTGTGCCCATTTATATACTTCATTAATGATGATTTAGACTGGTTTTCATAGTTAAAGAGGAGGTTTATTATTAAGGAATTGAGGGAAATTGCCAGGAACTAAATATTTTATTTTGTTTTCAGGAACCACGTAGACCAACTCTTCAAACTGATTAGTGAGCTTTACACAGCATCATACACATAACTTTTAAAATCTAGCTCACAGTACAAATATAATAGGAACCTCAAGACTTGTTGCCAGCAGTTTAGGCAAGCAAGTGAGAGGCTAGTTCTCATGACATGAAGCAGATATTTGTGTGTGGAATATTTCTGAAACTTCCATAAGATCCTCAAAACGGCAAGGAGATAGATTCAAAGATATCTGATCCATTTGTTTTTTCATTGTAACTTGTGAAACACAGGATGTTAAAATATAGATTGTTGTCACCCTTAAGTTCTTTTATTCCATCATTTTACTAACAGGCAGTACAAGTTTTTGCCTGTTGTTTGATATACTTTAAATTTGTAATGTTTGACAGTTTCATCTGTAAAATGAGTTTGGGGCATTTTTACTCTATATTACCCTCTCTCATCCTCTTCTCCTCCTCCAGCTGAAATTCTCCTAAAAACCCTCCAACTTTCATGCCTCCTTTATGCATGGCCCACAAAGTTTAGCAGAGTTTCTTGCCCAAAACAGTGTGGGACAATACGTTCCTGAGAAAGAACCACCTGCCAGTGCCTACATTGATGAAGAAAATGCCACGTCCCCTCCTGGAACTAATAGTAACTGCCAATAGTTCCTCAAGGAGGATTAGGGTCTCCCCACCTATGACAAAATGTTGAGAAGCAGTTCTTGTTATTTAATTACAGCTGAAGAGAAATCACGAATGTTATGACTATATCATGTTCAAAAAGCTGCTTTTTGTTATTCCTGATACAGGACTCTGTAGTTTTCCAGAGCCTAAATGATGTAAATATGATGTTCTCTTAAAGGAAAATAACCTGAAATAACATTCTATAGTTGGTTCTTGCCTCTATTAACAACTTTAAAACAACTTGCAGAACAGAAAGGGTTGCTGTTGCTTGCTTTATCTGAGTAGCATGCACACCATTCCTAGGTCTGCCCTATCTGTCAGACTGTGAAAGGAAAAAAAAAAAAAACAGATTGACAATGACTCTGTGTTTAGAATGACAAAGATATAAATGAAGAAGTTGAGAGGGAGACCTGACCAGAGGAAACCAGGTGTAAGATATGTATATTTTCAAAGAAGAATTAAAAAAATAAAGGAACACCAGAATTAAACTTTAAATAAAATGTTTTCTAAGAAAATAGAAGAGAATCCAATTGATTCCTAGCATGCAGAGTGTCATAACAATACAAATAAATAACACTTGTCCTCTTAAAGTACTAAATCCTTAACGAAATACTAAAATTAGTATTCATGTCAACTAGATTGTACTTATTTTATAAGCACTTGGGAAAACTAAGTATACGAGGAATATAAATCTTTTATTATATTTATTCTTCTCCCAAGCAATACCTTCTAATTGCAATCTACACTCCTCCCCTCCTTCCAACTCTTCCCATTTTACCTCTTCCCCAGATCCACTGTTCCTCTGTCAGAACTCCCAGTGATATCAACTGAACTTGGCATAACAAAATGCAATAAGACTAGGCATAGTCCCTTTGAATAATAATCCCAGTCAAAGGAAACAGATATCACGAGTACGCAAGAGTCAAAGACAATCCCTACTCCCACTGTTAGGAGTCCAACAAAAACCCTGAGCTAAGCAACTGCAGCACTTATGCAGAGCACTCAGTGCTTATACATGCAGGCATCCTGGTTGCTGCTTCAGTTTTGGTGAACCCCTATGAGCCCTGATTAGCATTTCTGATGAGGATTGCACTAGGCACTAACCATATGAATATAGCGGAATATCATTAGAAATTATTTAATTACTAAAGATGATTTGTCTTGAATTACAAGTAGATATTGGGATAATCATGTTGCAATCCATAGATAGAAAGATAGACAGACAGACAGACAGACGGATAGATAAGAGGATGAGGATGGGAATCATGGATCTCCCTGGTAAAGGGAAATTCAACAAATTTTCCAAGTGAACTTTGGTCAGATTGAGATGGGAACAGGAGGGATCAAATGAGGGAGGGAGGAATGGAGGGAGGGAGTTGAGGGAGATATGACTGAAATGGGTGTGCATTTAGTGGGTTATGTGGAAAACTAGCGCAGTGGAAAATTTCTACACAGTGACCCTAGCAAGGATTCCTAGGAATGGAGGATATGGAACCTGGACTAGCTGTCCCCCATAACCAGGATAGGCTCCCTGTGGTGGGAATGAAATACCAACCCAGCCACAAAATCTGTGACCCACAATCTGCCTGTGAAATGTGCTTGGGCAACAGTGGCTCAGAGACCCAGGGTAGAACCAAGAACGACTGACCACTACAGCAATGTGTTAATATAACCCCAAAATTTTTGTATAAATTGGGGGGAAATCTATATAGGAATCTATAAAATGACACAGTTATTATGAGGCAATTTGGGATGTTTTGCTTAAAGATATATGTTTTCAATTATTTATATTGATATGAAAAGTCACATAAACTCTATTTTATTTTAAACTAACTGTAAAATATTTAAAATGCTGAATTAAATGTATTGTTTTAGTAATACTACTATACTAAGAAAACAAATGTAGTTTTTTTTCACTTAAGGATTCTTAAATTGTATCTTGTGACTAAAATGGGTTCTAAGTAAGCTGCTGATTCTGTCCACAGTCCAATCATCAAGGGCACTTGAGAGTCTGAGCCATCAGTTCAGCAATCAATAATGACTTTCCCTTCAAAGATCACAAACCACTAATTCCCTCCCCACCTTTTCCGTCCTCTGGTGTTGCATTTTTGCAAAGAAGAGACCATCTGAAAGCCCAAGATGTCTGAGTTCTCCTGACCTGGACTGTATTTTCATCCACTAAAGACATTATAGGATTTCAGACTTCCGAATCTTGTCTCTCAGGCTCTATGTAATGCAAATATCATGGTTAAATCTTTGTTTTCATCCTTTCTAAAGTATATTTTAGTGAGGATGTGCAGAAAAAAAGTTATTAACCAAAATATTATTTTAGTGGAATTTAGGTCACAAGGGGCTGGGTAAAGATTGCTGAGAGCAGGATGAGCCTCATCAGAAATCATCATTTTTCCCTAATACTCTATAAAGCAGATCTGCTAAATTTTGTTTTAATTATGTATATTCTGACAACAGGCAAACAGATATATAGAGGGAAGGGCTTATCTCCACCATAAAGCTGTTCACTGAGTCACATCGCATAGATCAACACTTGGGATGTTTGTGATGCATAAAATTAGTATGGAATTTTATGGTAAAATAGGGCAATTATATGAGATCTACCAATGAACATTGAATGTATATTGTATGCAGATGTCACGCACAAAATTATATACTGATGTTTTTGTAGAAATGTGCTGTAAACACTCCATTCCATTCTCCTCAAACCATTAGCTACAACACTGCTTGAAGCTCAAACATAGGTCACTAGTCTAACAACTGTGTACCTGCCATATTGCACAGCTGCAGACTTATGAGTAATGCAGACCCTCTGAAGTCCACCTGGATACTCCTAGAGGAATTCAGATATGTATCTCTATCTTATAACATTACCTTCATTTGCTCTCTGTCATTATAATAAAGATTCGACACGTAGTTGGGCATTAATAAATTATTGCTAAATTCTAATTGTTGTATCACTTATATATATTCTAATCAGTATGTACTCTAATTTTAAGTATAATCGATTCAGTTTAATTGTGATGGATAGCCTTAAAATTGCAGTTACTTTTTTAGTTAAATACAAATATTTTTAGATTTGATAGTTATTAGGTGGTGATGTGAATCTCATATTAATTAGCCTTTCATAAATGATGAGGCATGTTCTTCATTTCCTGTGTTATTTGATTACTGCCACTTTCTTTAATGTATATGATAAACTAAAAGAGAGTCTAGGAGTGTTGGTTCATAATTATTAATTTTGTGCAGTTAACTAACCTTTTATATATTTATTGGACACTTTAATTTTTCTTTACTTTGAAACTTCTGTACCCATTTTCTGCCTGCTTTAATTAGGATACCTAAATTAAATTGTATTAAAATACTGTGTGCTTTAATGTTAATGCTTTGTCTGTTGCATATATTTAAAATAAGGCCCAGCTTCTCTTTCAAGTTTTGGAGAATGATTAAAAATTTGAATTTGGAGCCACGCAGTGGTGGTATATGCCTTTGATCCCAGCACTTGGGAGGTAAAGGGAGGCAGATCTCTGTGAGCCCGATGCAGCCTTGACAACAAGAGCTAGATCCAGGACAGGCTCAAAAGTTACAGAGAAACCCTGTCTCAAAATATAAAAAAAAAATTGAACTCTGTAGCCATATCTGCCTTCTTTATTAATTTAATAGAAGTCACACTTAGACTTTTCATGATAAAATGATCCATATTTTCTGGAAATTTTCCATTATTTCTATATTATTTAAAAAGTATATGAATATTTTATTATATATCATATTATTATAGTTTCATATGTTACAAAAAGAAAGGTAAAAACATTGCTGGCCAGACTACCAGAGATTAATGATTAATAATGTTTCCTCTCAAAAATAAAGAATGTTTCCTCACTCTCTCTTTTCCCCTTTCTCACAAATACAATATTTATAATTTATTTTTCTATTTATACCACACATTAGGATTCAATTTCATCTGAAATTCCACATTAACATGATTGTGTATTGTGATATAAATGTGCATTTAGAACTTGGATGGGCATTCCAAGGAAGAACCTAGATTTTTAACTTTAAGACTAATACTTTTACTTTTTTTATTATATAGAATTTTAAAGAAAATTTTGTCAAATTTAAAAATATAGAAAGGACATTTTACTTGCAATTAGCTACAATGAATAAATTAGCTTGGCAGGGCTAGTGCTCTATAATTTTATCGTATAATTTGCCTTCACACTATCTTATTTCCATCAATAAATGTGTAATGTCTCATAGTCCAGTCTTATTTGATGATGGTCAGTAAAATTTTACAGCTATCTTCCCTGCATAACCACTGCCACCTGCTGCAGTTGCCTAGCAGTGAGTATCTCCAAATGGACTGCAAGAATAACATTTGTGCCCAGTGGTCCCACACATAGCTCTCACCCTCAGCTCTGCTGCGGAGTGGTTAGGAGGTGTTTCCATTACTTCAAAATTTCTGCTCTCTGTGAGAAGTCAAAAATAGCTCCTGGAATGCCAAGGCAAGGAGTTTTTACACAGTGCCAAATAGGGGTTTTGTTTTGTTTTGTTTGTATTTGTTACGTCAGCCCGAACCTGCTTTCTACTCTGAAGAGAACATCTTGTTTTTTTTTAGGTTGAGCTTCTAGCGGCAATGCATACCCTTTGAGCTCAATGATGTTTTCAAAAGCTAATTCTAAGTATTCTTTTGTATTTGTGTACACAGTGTATGCTTCTGGTCAAAGCTTCCAGCCTCTAGGAAGTCAGGGAGGATTATACAACAAAGCTAAAAACTGGTTTGTGCTGGATACTGATCTCACTCACCTTGAGATTTCAGTGAGTCACTCAGAGCCTTTAAAATCACAAATAAATAACACTGACTTTTCAGAATTTGTTCCAATTCTCACTTTTCTCTGAAGACTCGATAAACCATCATTGAGTCATACACCAACATTCAGCGTCACTAGCGCCTGGAGCTCATTCTGTATGTGTAGTCTGTCTCCTTGATTAAACATCACTTCCATGTAAAGAGCAACTGTGCCTTTTCCTTCTCTTACATCTACTAGGTCAGCATCTTCACATAAAATGATCTCAATAAATACTTGTTCAATCAATTCAGCACCTCTATTTCCTTCCCATGCTGTTAATTATTAATATTGTTATTCTACTTCCAACAAAGACAGTTACCTGGTACCATGTTAATGGGACAAAAAGCCAGTTTATTTTTCAACTCCTAGGAGATTCCACATTTTTTAATATGTTTACAGAAGTAAAACTTGTGTAAAAGTTAAGTATTTTGGAGATAGATGTATAATGATTTCCCTAGATGTCTCTTCAGTTGTTCATCTCTGAGTAAAGTGGGAAAGGTCAGTTAGAATTATTTAAGTCCATAAGTTTAGCAATAAGAAAGAAAGAAAGAAAAAAGTATGAACCATGTACACACACACAAAAAAAAATTCATTTGCAGGGCCAGCAAGATGTCTTGGTAGGTAACGGCACTTGCCATCAAGTGTGAGGACCTGAGCTTGATCCCTGATTCATATGGCAGAAAGAAGAGACCGAGAACCCACTACTGCCCAATTGTCTACTGATATCCACA
Source organism: Ondatra zibethicus (assembly GCA_004026605.1). Lineage (NCBI taxonomy): Eukaryota > Metazoa > Chordata > Mammalia > Rodentia > Cricetidae > Ondatra > Ondatra zibethicus. Next base: position 48,560 of record PVIU01012652.1, on the reverse strand, counting down.
TGACCTGTAGAATTAAAACAATAATAACAAATTAGTTTTCAAAAGAAATTAATAAAATTACCTTTTCCATAGACCAAACCTTCAGTGCCTTCCAGAGAAAAACTAAGAACTAAAACTGAGACATTATTGCTAAATGTCTTAATATGAGCCATTAATTTCTACAATTATATCTCCAACACTATATCGCAGTACTGTACATGTTGAATACGTTTTAAATTTACCGTGTCATATTACCTTAGCTGGCAAGTCACTCAAAATGATAAGCATCCAAGTGCCTAATGCAAGCATAATAGGAGCCAGCTGCTTTTCTCTGAAACACCTTTGCTGAGGCATGTCTACCTACAATTAAACCGTTCAACATCAAAATTACATAGTGTTTTTGATATATCAACAGGACTTTGCAACTAAGATACAAACTTAAATTTAGGACATATTCATCACTTCATAAAGCTGTGTTTTTAGGAGTTTCCTATCCCTACTATGAGCATTTTATACAATGTAATAGTAAAACTCATGAGTCATTAAATGCACGAGTTCTTTCACTCACTACAGATATCCGTGTAGTAGCAGGTTTCAGTGTTCAAGCCATTGTTAGAGCTCAATGAATCCCGTGTGTGGCTGCAATGCCTTTTGCTTCCCAATGCATTATCTTAATGAATGTTTCATGTTAAATCCATATGGAAGCTGTCATGAATAATTTTGTTTTGAACCATTGCATATATGCTCCGTTTGTCCTTTATAGATCTAAAAAATAGGATTACTCTATTATATAATACATCTATATTTATTATTTTGAGAAAGTATTAAACTGTATCCCAAAACTCTTGAACCATTTTGTATTCCCAGGAACAGTGCTTAAGAAGATCCACTTCTCTGCATTCTTGCCATTTCACATTGCTCACTGTTTTTTATTTTGTCATTATAAGAAGAGGTATTTAATTATGGTTTCAGTTTGTAAACCTTTAAGGGATAATATGTTGAGCATATTTTCAATCAGAAATCTAGTTGTTTCATCATTTTACAGAAGTTCTTATTCAACTCTTTTGGTCATACTGCAACATTTTAAGTTTTTTTTAAAAATGTATTCTGTACACAAGTCCCTGTCAAACAAGTGAATGACAAACACAGCATAATCTCCTCATTAGTTTTATTAATATTGTTATTAACATGACAAAAATATGAGATTCACAAATTCAGATTCACCAATTTTGTCTTTTTGTTTTTAACTACATTATTGAGCTTTGGATATTTCTTTTTTGTACCATTAAAAAGAAACATGTATGTTTACTTTTATGGCTAATTGTGGGTCACTTGCACTTTTCTCCAGAATTGATAACCAGTTTGTAAATTTCTGCAAGAAACCAGGTATAATTCTGACAGGCAGTCTTTTCATGGAGTACATAAAATACAAAAATATTCCCATCTTACCTTGCTATCCCCTGCAACCTCAGAGGAACTCTGAAACACAGGCTGCAACTACACAAAGAGGATCAAGAGGTGAGTGACCACCCACTTAGTGGGGAGCCCAATTCTCTAGGCCCTCCACACCTGGGAAAAACCCCAGAATCATCCCCCACCTGCCTCAGATTCTCTAGCCAGCCAGTAGGCAAGCTTCCTACTTGGAAGGCTGCTCCAACACCCTCGCCCCATCAACTGGACCCTGCAAGCTACAAGTCCCACACTGTCCCCAAACGTTCCTATCCCTCAGGACCTCAAACGAACTCTGAAACACAGGCTGCCAATACACACAGAGGACCAAGAGATGAGTGATTACCCACCCAGCAGGGCACCCCACTTTCTAGGCCATCCATATTGGAGCAAAACCCCGAGCCCTACCTGCTTCAGCTTCTCTAGCAAGCCAGCAGGCAGGCTTCCTGCAGATAGGCTGCTCCAACACCTCCACCCCATTCATTGGACACTGCTACAATTCTCACTCCGCTCCCAAACCCTCCTATCCCCTGCAACCTCAGAGGAACTCAGAAACACAGGGTACAACTAAACTGAGAGGACCAAAAGAGGAACTCTGAAGCACGGGCTGTGACGACAGAGAACCAAGAGAAGAACTCTAAAGTACAGGTTTTGACCGCAAAGAGTAAACCAAGAAAGCAGACCAAGAAAGTGGACAAAGAGAGAGCATCAAAGGAGACCTCAGCAGCTCCTTCAGACACAGACAGTGACAGTATAAAGCAGACTAAGAACAGTTCCCAAAGACACAAACAGCAACTGCAAGGATTTGTCTAAGAGGCAAAGACACTATCAGCACCATTCGGAGAAACAGATGAGTAGGAGCCAATACAAGAATTCATTCATCAACCAAAAAAAAAAAAATTGTAACACCAGAATCCAGAGGTTATACAACAGGAAGTCCTCATCATGCTAACCCAGAAGAAGCAGAAGAAAAAGACTTTGAATGTAACTTTATGAGGATGATGGAGAGTTTTAAAGATGAATAAACTCATGGAAATCATGAAGTACTCGACTGTGGAAATTGAGCTGTACTCAACTGAACCACCACTGGGTCAACAAGGAAGAAATAAAGAAATTAAAGTCTTCCTAGAATTCAATGAGAATGAAGGCACAATGTATCCAAACCTATGGGGTATTATGTAAGCAGTGCTAAGAGGAAAGTTCATTGCACTAAGTGTCTGCATAAAGAAAGTGGAAAAATCTCATACTAGAGACTTAACAACACACATGAAAGCTCTAGAGCAAAAATAAACAGACTCACCCAGAAGAAGTAGATGGAAAGAAATAATCTAATTGAGGGCTAAAATCAATAAAAAGAAACAAAGAAAACAATACAAAGAATCAATGAAACAAAAAGCTGATTCTTTGAGATAATCAACAAGATAGACAAACCCTTGTCCAAACTAATCAAAAGGCAGGAAGAGAACATCTAAATTAGCAAAATAAGAAATAAAAAGGAGGACATAACATCAGACACTGAAGTAATCTAGAGAATCATTAGTCACACTATGGAAACCTGTACTTCAAAAACTTGGAAAATATAAAAGAAATTGACAATTTTCTGGATAGATACCACATATCAAAAGCAAATCAAGAACAGGTGAGCAATTTAAAGAGACATATATCCTGCATTTACATAAAGAGATTGGTATATAAAATAAAAAGTCATCAAAAGCCTCGCAGTCAAATAAAGGTCAAGGCAGTATGGTTTCAGTGCAGAATTGTACCAGAATTTCAAAGTATAGCTAACACCTATACTTCTCAAAGTGTCCCACATAATAGAAACAGAAAGAACATTGCCAATTCTTTTTGTGAGGCTACCGTTACCCTGATACTGAAACCACACAATGACTCAACCAAGAAAGAGGATTACAGACCAATCTCCCTCATAAATATTGATGCAAAAATACTCAATAAAATACTGGCAAGCTGAATCCAAGAACACATAAAAAAAAAAATCATCCACCATGATCAAGTCAGCTTCTTCTTTGAGATGCAGGGATGGTACGATTGATGAAAATCTATCAATGTAATTCACCATATAAATAAAATGAAAGAAAAATATGATTATCTCATTAGATGCTGAAAAAGCATTTGAGAAAAATCCAACACCCATTCATGATAAAGGTCTTGGAGAGATCAGGGACACAAGGAACATATCTAAACATAATAAAAGCAATGTAGATCAGGCTGATCACTAATATCAAAATAAATGGAGAAAAACTCAATACAATTCCACTAAAATCAGGAAGAAGACAAGACTGTCCACTCTCTCCACATCTATTTAACATAGATCTTGACGTTCTGACTAGAGCAAAAGGACAACAAAAGCAAATTAAGGGGATACAAATTAGAAAGGAAGAAATCAAACTTTCTATATTTGCAGATGATATGATAATAAACATAACTGATCCCAAAAGCTCTACCAGGGAACTCTTACAGCTGATAAATACCTTACATAATATTGCCAAAAATCCTCTACAATAAAAAAAAACTTCTGGAGGCATCACCTTCCCTTACATCAAGCTCTATTATAGAGCTATATTAATGAAAACAGTTTGGTATTGGCATAAAAACAGACAGATTGCCCAATGGAATCAAATCAAAAATCTGGATATTTATCAACAAAGCCATGAACACATTCTTTTTGACAAAGAAGCTAAAATTGTACAATGAATAAATGCTGGCATAACTGAATATCAATATGTAGATGAATGCAAATAGATCCATATATATCTTCATGTACAAAATTCAAGTCCAAATGGAGTAAAGACCTCAATATAAATATGACCACACTGAACCTGATAGAAAAGAAAGTGGGAAGTAGATTGCAACACATGGGCACAGGAGACCACTTCCTACGTATAACCCCAGTAGCACAGACAATAAAAGCAACAATGAATAAATGGAACCTCCTGAAACTGAGAAGCTTCTGTAAAGCAAAGGACACTGTCATTAAGACAAAGAGGCAACCTACTGAATGTGAAAAGATCTTCATCAACCCCACATCAAACAGAGGACTGATCTCCAAAGTATATAAAGAACTCAAAAAATCTGACATCAAAATTCCAAATAATCCAATTAAAAATGGGGTACAGATCTCTGGCTGACTCCCGACCAGCGGAATGAACAGCCAGACTCAGGATTCTTCCCGGATCACGCTTTATTGGAAAGCACTCGGTTGAGGAAAAAACGGGAGGCAAGAGAGCCTCTAGGTTGAAGGGAGAGCGGGAGGCGAGAGAGAGAGATCTAAAATGGCGGCTGCTTATATAGGGAGATGTGATGCGACTCACGCCTTGATTGGCTGCTAAGTCCTGCTGGCACCAGAGTCCTCGGGATTGGTTAGGGACACTTAGGTTATTGCGCATGCGGGAAGCGCCTGGACACTCAGTCCTGAAGCATTGCCAAATATGGAATTTGTTTACCTCCAAACTGCGAGGATGCAAGCGTATGGCTCCCTGCACAGATCTAAACAGAGAATTCTCAACAGAAGAATCTCAAATGGCTGAAAGACACTCGAAGAAATGTTCAACATTCTTAGCCACCAGGGAAATGTAAATCAAAACAATTCTGAGAAACCATCTTACAACAGTCAGAACGGCTAAGATCAAAAACACAAATGATGGCTTCTGCTGAAGAGGATGTGGAGTAAAGGGAACACTCCTGCATTGCTGGTGGGAATGAAAATTTGCACAAACACTCTGGAAATCAATAAGGCAGTGTCTCAGGAAATTGGAAATCAACCTACCTCAGGACCCAGCAATACCACTCTTGCGCATATACCTAAAGTATGCTTAATCATACTACAAGGACATTTGTTCAACTATGTTCATAACAACATTATTTAGTAATAGCCAGAACCTGGAAACAACAGAGATGACCCTCAACCAAAAAATGGTGGTACATTTACATAATGGAATATTATCAGTGGTTAAAAAAAAAAGGACATCTTGAAATTTGCATGCGAATGTTTGGAACTAGAAAAAAATCCTCTGTGAGGTAATCCAGACCCAGAAACATGAACATGGTATGTACTCACTCATAAGTGTATACTAGCTATAAAGCAAAGGATAATGAGACTACAGGACCCTAAATAAGCTAAGTAACAAGGTGAACACTAAGAGAAATATATAGATCCCAGTAGGAAGGGGAAATAGACAAAATCTCCTAAGCAAATTGGAAGCATGGAGGTGGGGGGAGAATTGAGGACAAAAAGAGAGGAGGAAAGAAGGAAAGGAGAACTTGAGGGAACAGCATAGTCAAGATGTAGGAAAAACAGATGAGAGGAAGATAAAAGATATGTTGATTGAGAGAATCATGATGGGGCTAGTAAGAAACCTGGCACTAAAGAAATTCCCAGGAATCCACAAGGATGACCCCAAGTAAGACCCTAAGCAATAGTGGAGAAGGTACCCAAAATGGCCTTGCCCTGTAGTCAGATTGATGACTGTCGTAAATGTAACCATAGAACCTGTATTCAGAAACTGATGGAGATGAGCAGAGATCCACAGCAGAGCACTGGGCTGAGTTCCCAAAGTCCAATTGAAGATGGGTGGAGTGAGAATACAAGCAAAGAGGTCAAGATCATGTGGGGGTCACCCACTGAAACAGCTTACATGAGATAATAGGACCTACCAACTCTGACTGGACAGGGAAGGAACCAGCATAAGACCTAGCTAGTCCCTCTGAATGTGGGTGACAGTTGTATGGTTTTGGGCAGAATGCTGGGCCACTGGCAGATTTGTCCCTGCTGCTTGTACTGATTTTTTCAAACTCATTGTCTTTGGATAGAAACCTTGTTCAGCCTGGATATAGTGAGGAGGGCCTTGGTCCTTCCTTGGAGTAATGTGCCTTGCCCTCTCTGGGGAGTGGATAGGGGTTGGGAGTAGGTGGAGGGGAAGGGGAGGAGAGGGAGTGGGAACTGGGATTGGTATGTAAAATAAAAAAGATAGTTTAAAAAAATAAAACTACAAAGAATATTCCCATCTTAATGTGAGTCATTTGATCTATAAACAGATCTTGACTTATGTAGAACTTAAATATTTATCAACAGTCTTTTCCAGTTTGCAGAGGAAAATGTTCTTGACCTTTATTACAATTTATTCTCTCTTTTAAATCGTTTTCAATGTTTCTGTAAATTGGTTTGAGTCTTATTTTAAACATCTGCTTATTTATTGAAAAGTATGCATAAATACAACTGATTTTGATAATACTCATATTTTACCACAATTGTCAGTTTTAATTATGTATTTGGAAATGTAGATCCTTTGGGATTTTCTGTCTACAAGTTTGTATCATCTGTGTGCATAGAGTTATACTTCTTCTATTACAACATGATGGCTTTCATTTTCTTTTGCTTGCTTTTTATTATGTCTTTCTCCTCAAACACAATGTGTTTTATTGTATTGATGAGGATTCCACTTTGATAAGACACAAAAGGTCAACTATTTACAACCAATCAGCAAAAAGTCCACTAAATTTAGAAACAGTTGTACCCAACTATATATCAAAACAGATCACAGGTATGAAAAATATTTGCAATCTTGACAAAAAATGAATATCTTAACTTTAACAATTTCTAACTAGAAATGCAGCCTAAGAAAAAAACAAAACTTGAGTTAAATGTTACGTATAAAAAGGATAGGTTCAAACTAGTCCCTCTGAATGTGGTTGACATTGTATGACTGGGCAGGCTGCGGGGTTACTGGCAGGGGCACCAGGATTTATCACTACTGCTTGTACTGGCTTTTGGGAATCCCATTCTCTTTGGATGGATACCTTGCTCAGCCTGGAAGGGCCTTGAACCTTCCCCAAAGCAATGTGCCTTACCCTCCCTGAGGAGTGGTTGGGGGTGGGTTGTGGAGTGAGGTAAGTGGAAAGAATGGGACAAGGGGAGGGAGTAGGAACTTGGATTGGTATGTATAATGAAAAATGTTAGTTTTCTTTTTTAAAAAAAATTTTAAAAAGATATAAAAGATAATTCTTTGTAAAATTAAATTCATGTAACCTCAGAAAAGCAAGTGAAAGCTATAATGGAATACATTTCTTAAAGATTTATTTTTATTATTTTCATTTATGTGTAAGAGTGTGAATGAATGCCACACGTTTGGGTACCAGGCAGCAAAAGAGGGCATTAGATCCCACAGAACTGATGAGATGTGTTTTAAAATTCATGATATTGACAAAGATCTATATTATCATAGATAGATAGATAGATCAAATAGATAGATAAATAGACAAGCTTTAAGAGAAAGCACTAAAGGTTGAATTGTGGTCTTTTGCAAAACTCTGGAAAATGATACATCACCAGAAGTCCAAGAACAGGTGTGTCTTGATTATAACCTGCAAATGTCAAAATTGTTTCCAGGAAAAAGCAAGAAAGAAAAATCAGCAGGATAACAACAAGGAAAAGGATGAAGACCAATCCTAGTATGTTTGTAGATAGAAAAGATAAATATGTATTTTGCTTTTTGAATAATTGTATACACATATAGCAAAAATAAAATTAACTCAGTGCTCAACTGTGGAGTGATTTTTAATTATTATGTTAAAGAAAACGTGTAAATCACAAAATAATAAGTAATGCAACTACAGAATATTTTCAAAAAGTAAATGAAAAAATATATTATTTAAAGATGCATACATATATTATAAAAATAACATTAAAACTAGGGAATGATAAACACAAACTTCAAGAAAATTGCTAGAAACATCAGTACTGCTCTATTTTTTAGCTACTTTTGATTTTTCTCATGTAAATAATTAAAAAACTTATTTTAACATCATATAACTTTGTGACTCCTGGTATAAATTGTTTACATGATGCATTTTATCATTTATACAGAGAAATTAATAAAATATACCTCAACTTTAATAACCAAAATTTTGGCTCTACATTTGCCATGAAATCATCCTCATAGTGAGTGTCGTTTGGGAAGATCAACCTCCTCAGCCCACACTAGTAGAGAAATGGAGCATCATCATGGTACCTCACATGCCATGATCAAGGTTTAACATCTAAGACAGAAGAAAATATAGCATACAATGCCTTGGCCTTTCCTGTCTCTCACAAACTTTTTTGACTTGAAATAAAAAAGATGTTGGCATTCAAGGCATTCCTGGTTTGGAAAATTTGAGCAAACTTTTGGTCCATTTCTTTTTCTTTCTTTCTTTCTTTCTTTTCCTGTTTTTTCGGTTTTTCAAGACAGGGTTTGTGTGTGTGTGTGTGTGTGTGTGTGTGTGTAGCCCTCACTGTCCTAGAACTCACTCTGTACACTAGGCTGCCTTCAAACTCGCAGATATTCACCTGTCTCTGCCTCCTGAGTGTTTGAATTAAAGTAATTGCCACCGTCACCCAGTATGGAGATATGGCTCAGACATTAAGATTTGGCTCACAACCAAAACTTATTTTTCTAATTCTATACTAGTTTCTTTTATGTTACTGGGATAAAACACTCAGTCCCATGTTACTTGCTAACCCCATAATGGCTTCCTCAATCAAAATATCTCTTTCCTTCCTTTTAATCTCTGTCCTTCCTCCATCTCGACTATCCTGTTCCCTCAAGTTATCCTTCCCCCTCGTCTTCTCCCCTCCTCTTCTCCTTCTGCCCTTCCTTCTCCCATCACCCCCATTCTCCCAATTTTGTCAGGTGATCTTGTCTATCCAGACCCAGAAAGAAGAACATGGTGGGCACTCACTCATAAGTGGATACTAGCTGTAAAGCAGAGGATAATGAGGCTATAGTCCATCACCGTAGAGAAGCTAAGTAACAACATGAAACCTAAGAAAAACATATATAGATCCACCTAGAAAGGGAAAATAGACAAGAGACAGTTTTTTAAGCACACCTGTTTGCCATTTCCAAGTACAAACAGCACCTTGTCACTTGAACTTATCCCCTTTGTGTAATTTTGTCAATTTCTATATTTATAACTACACAGAATTCTATTTTTATCTCTTTTCCCCAAAGCCATGTAGTTTTGCTGTTCCTCTAAATTAACAGTGTTTCTGCTAATATTTTCCCCAAACTCTTCAGAGTGTGTGTGTGTGTGTGTGTGTGTGTATGTGTGTGTGTTCCTGTTACATAGTGTGCATAAGCAAGCACTGAGCTTTACTATGTACTTTCTGTTCATGCTTCCTGTATGTTAGATCCTTCATTAAAGAGCATCCCAACTTGAGAGCCAACATCAGTGTTTGACAGTAGAGGCTTCCTGTCCAACTTTCAGGAACATATTGGTCTATGACCACATAAATTTATTTCCACCTCCTACAAAAAGCTTGATGAAGCTGTCTTTTAGAAGTCTACATTCAGGCAAACAGAGTTCCCACTATTAATACTCACGAGATTTATATGCAGCACTGTGTAGTTTTCACAGACTGCTGGTCATCACTACCAATGGTGTACGGGATAAGCGCAGGAGCTAAAAAATGTAGAAAAACACGTGAAACAATTGCTAAGCACTCTGCTTCAGGCAGCAAGATTGTCTCAATTTCTCAATAAACTTAATTTGTTATATAATGCCCTCTTTCTCCCCTCAGCAATATTCCTTATAATCTGTAATGTGTTTTTCCACCTGCAGAGCTGATGTTACAGTAGGTAGCTGTCAGGTGGAGCTCGCTAGTATACAAAGTCAAGAGGCCTCTCTGGAGCTGAACGTGCGACTTTAGTTTCATAAGAACTCTACTTTACTGCCATTGAAATTACATTAGGGAAATCAGTATGGGGTCTGGGGCTAGCGGTGTTGTGTTCATTACAATTGAAAGAAAGAATTTGAAAGGAATTTCCATATAAATTTAAATATTATATAGTTTAATGTTATGCTGCCCTCAAGCTTAAAATCTATTTTATGTGTGTGAATCTTAAGAGAAAATGATCAAAGGATAGCCTCCATGCACACAGAGAAGCACCACAATAAAACCCATGAATAAAATTCAAAGACAATCTCTGTTTTGAAAGTCAAAAGCGCTTAGGTTTTGTAACATTCTATGAATCAATAAGTAATAGGATAAGATGTTGACTTGGCCTAAGGATATACTACAAAGACACAGTGTAAAGTGAAAACATAATTTTAGTTATTAATAAATTTTAATTTACTGTTTTGTTGTGACTGTCAAGAAATCCATATGCATTTAAAATATGCATATATTTTGAAGAAGTACTTACATTATAAGGATTCTGATATTGAAAATTCAATTAAACTGTCAACAAATTAATTAGCAAATGGCTCATGCCTGTTGTGCAGACTAGCTTCTAAAATACAGTCTTCAAGTAGCTATGATATGTACATCAAAGAGACTACCTTCAAAATACTTTAGTCTTTAACCAGAAAAAAAATCATTTTATCCACCATTTTACTTTCATATAGAAGTTTACAAAACTATAGAGGTCCACATGAAGGTAAAGACCAGATGTTAAGAGAATTAGGGATTCTGTCTGGTTTATTAAAATAATACTGCATTTTTAATGCACTTTTCTATTTTGTAGCTAAATGCATAAAAGTCATTTATTTTTCTTTCAGACGTAGGCTCCACATTTATTTCCATTTCAAACTTCAAAGATTAAAATGACACTTAAAAGTATACTATTCCAATTATGTGTTGCTTAATATTAGAGCAGCATTCTGTGAACCTTGGAGGGAGTTATTATCCCTAAGAAAGGAAATTATACAGTTTGGAGTAAAATATTTAAGTGAGTCTGCAAAATATATCAAATATAGTCCCCAACTGCACTTATTACAAAACTGCTTACAATAAAGTTGGGCAATATTTTGATCATTAGATTGGATGTTCAGAAGTGTTTGGGGATTCTTCGTGGGAAAAGTAATTTTACATGTAAGCTCCCAATATGAATGCATATTCTGAAGAAAAATATTTCTAGAACTTAGTTCTAAATGCCTGTTTAGAAATTGCACAGTGAGAGCACAAGCAAAACTCTTTAGCCCAGTTAAGCAGAGAAGGAAGCAGGAAGTCCTCCTGGGGCTCATTGCTGGTTTTGTCTTTGGCAATGAGAAGGAATTACAAGGGCAGAGCTTTCTGCTGAATTCATAGTCAGACCACTCCACCCTAGAAAAGGCTTGGGGCCTGGGAGGAAGCAGGTACCTGGGCATGGGGGACAAGAAGGATTGTGGTCACCTTCTTCTCTCTTCTAGATGCTAAATGCTAATCCAGGAATCCTGCCAATAGCAGTTCTGACAGGCAGAACTTTCAGCCATCATATCTGATGACTGTTTGGCTTCGTTAAAGGCTTGTTTCTAGCCCACTGCTTCTGGTGGTTTGGATTTCTGTGAATGACAATGGGAAAATTATAGTAGATTCAAAAAAATACTGTACTTTATGTCTTTATGTTTTTTTTCCCTGGTATGAATTTCCTTGAAGACAGAGTCACAGGAAAGGGCTTTGGAAGCAAGTGAATATTATCCTTGCAAGGTGGTGTTGAGGGAGTCTAACAACAGGAAAGCACATCCCAAAACAAAGAAAAGGCTGTCTGCTCTTCGGGTTTCCACATTGATCTTGTAGAACTAATACTGTGATGTTTCTAAAACATCGTCAGAACTTGCAGCCAAAGTACCACAGGGAGGTACATTTTTCAATGGCTTGTGTCCCCTATTTGCCAAGAGTAGCAGGTATTGACAGTCTACTCCCTTTCATCTCTACACGAGTGCCTATAGCACTCCTTTAAAACATCCAAGTTGGGGCCTCAAGAGTTTCGAGAGAGACAGACAAAGTCTGTTCCTGAGAAGAGACTGTTAGGAGCTTACTTTATCAGAAATGTAGACACACGCATTTGAGTCTTTCCACAAAGTTGGAATTTAGGGAATAACAAGGAACTCACAAGATGTGTTGTACTGTTAGCAGCAATTTGACTAGTAGTCAAAATTTTCTTGATACTTACTATTGACAGGCTCATGATTAGAATCTGACTACAAATATTAATTCTTAAATCACACATTACATATTACACAGTAAATATTATATCTCTCTATATATACATATGTATACTATACATATTACATATACATTATATAGAGACATATATTATAAATGTATGCAAATTACAGAATGACCACTTAAGAGTTGAAGATGCTGTAGCAGAGTCCAAGGAACTAAAACTAATATCTCGCTGGAGGCAGAAGCCAGTGAAAGACATATAGAATCTATGGAGGGATAGGTAGGGACAATAAGCCTTACTGGAGAGCTGCAGCTTGAAGATACAGTAATAGAGCCAAACCACAGTGTCAAGGTTCGAGCCAAGTCACTGGCTTGACAAACTGCAAAAATGAAGTTACAGATCATGGAGGATGAACATGCTATCTGAGTGCTTCTGTCAACCACAGAGACTGAGATGAGGTGAAACTCCTGAGGACACTGGAAATCTGCCTGTTAATTAACCAACCTTAATACAAGGAGAGATGCTTAGTCTTACTGTAACTTGATGTGACATGTTTTGTTGATATCCATGTGACACATTGAATGTTTCCCTAAGAATTTGCTGTTGAAAGATGATGTGGAATTTCCCTCTGTATGCTGTGATTACCGTTGGTTAATAAAGGAACTGCTTTGGGCCTATAGCAGAGCTATAGGGGAATAGAACTAGGTGGGGAAAACTAAACTGAATGCTGAGAAAAAGAAGGGCAGAGCCAGGAGATGACATGTAGCCCTGCTAGAGACAGATGCCAGAACTTTAGCCAGTAAACCATAGCCACATGGCAATGCACAGATTAATGGAGATGGGTTAAATTAATATGTAAGAGTTAGCCAATAAGAAGCTAGGGCTAATTGGCCAAGCAGTGATTTAATTAATATAATTTCTGTGTGATTATTTCGGGTCTAAGCTAGCCAGGTGGCCAGGAACCAACAAGCGGCCTGCCACTACAGAAAGGTGTATTGAACACTCCATGACTTAATAGTCTGAATATAAGAAGCAAGAAAAAGAGCAATATTGAGGCTTACATAGGGTACTAGAAGAGACAAATTTGTGATTTTGATTAACTGATCTAAATCAAATAAAACAAATGATTGTCATTCTTTTTTAAACTTTTACTCTCATTTAGTTTGTGTTTGGTGTGTGTGTGAAAAAGAGAAAGTGAGAAATATTTGTGTATAATGGTACCTTAGTATAGGTCAGAGGATTATTCTCCTCCCATTATCTGGGTGCCAAGTATTGAGTGTAGGCTGTGTGGCTAGATGGTAAAGAAGTATAGCAGTGAAACTATCCTATAAGTCCATTTACATGACATTTAAATCATTTAACATAATGTGAACATTTAAAAAATCAATAATTATCAGCTACATATTAAGAACTAATCAATACTGAGTATCTAAGTTGAACAGAAACATTAATGAAGAACTGGAGTCTCAAAATCAGCCAAGAATGAACTATAAATTATTAGGATAGGGAGGATATTTTGGACTTTGATTTTCTAAGGCAGATCATGATAGAGAAACTGACATAAACAGAGGTGGTGGTGGTGGTGATGGTGGTATTGGTTATAGTGGTAGTGATTTACCTGATCCTAAATATTCCAGATGTCTATAAACAATAGTCAAAAAGAAAAAAGAACATGTTGAAGAGGTCAAAGATATTGAACACCACCAAGAAAACAGAAGCTCTCTGAAAAACAGCAGCACATTAATAGTAACATCTGTTGTGTATTAAAACCGGTGCTTTATGATTCATAAACAAGTTTCTTTCTACAGAAAGTGATAATGTAATAATATACCATGGGCTATTTCTCATAGCACATACATTTTTTTGTTTTACAATTTTCAAAAAGATGTATTAAGTAGTTAGGGCATGCTCATTTTCAGAAACCAGCACTTAAACTTTTATGTTTGTGACTAAATCTGTGCTTGAAAAGAAAGGTTTATCAATCAGTCTAATCTAGCTATCCATCAGTAAAATACCAGCCTTGTTATGTGATGTCCTTCTGTATATGTGTTGCTTTTATTGGATAATGTAGCCATGGCAAATCAGAATATAGCCAGGCTGGAAGAGATATAGAGAGTAGGTGGAGTCAACAAGATTCCATGTAGCTGCCAAAAGAGGCAGTTGCCATGCAGTTTCCCAAGAATTAAAAGGTAACAAACCATAAGCCTTGTCGTAAAATATAAAATAATAGAAATGGGTTAATTTAAGATGTAAGAACTCATCAATAAGAAGCCTTAGCTAATAGACCAAACAGTATTGTAATTAGTATAGTTTTGGTTTTGTTATTCAGGTCTGGAAGGCCAGAAAACAAACAATCAGTCTCCATTTACAAAATGGCACCTACAGTCTGGGTCATGGAATCACATAAGACCTAAAGAAAAGCTTAATAAATAAAGTGCTTCTAAATCCACAAAAATGGGGATCAATTTGAACTTCTTGATAGATTTTTGCAGATAGGCTCTGTTTGATGGTGGTGAGCCAAGGCATGGATCCTTTAAAAGATGACTTCCTGACTCAACATTAGCAGCTTCTTTAAAAAAAAAAAGCTTCCTGGTTCATAATAGCCCTAATGGTTCTTGTTCTTTTGGGGGGGTCTGACTATGGAACTTATAAATGGGATTTGTGAGCAGAGTGCTACAACTTGCTTAATGGCAACATCCTCCCACCGCATCCCTGAAGCTGGTATGGTAAGCATGGCTTGCAGAGGCAGTGAACATAACCTCCGCCATGTTGGACAGGACAGAGCCAAGAGACAGGGCCACAGAGTTGGTCCTAGCCACTCAACTTAGCATTATTTTTAAAATGGGACTTCTAGTCAGAAATTGATTACAGATACACAATATAGACAGATTCAGACAAAAATAAAACTCTGAATTGTTCACAGTATGTTTTTAAAATGTGCATAGGTTTGGGAGAGAGAGGAAAAAGAATAGATTAAAGGAGTAAAAATAATAAAATAAACAACAAAAAGTGGTAGAGTTTTAAAAATAAGCCATGTAAAGATTAAAAATACACAGAGAGTCTGGATTATGTATATATTATTGTGTGTTCTTTGAATTTCTTGACTGCAGAGAGACATTTGATTCTGGGAGCTGCTAAGCTAAATCAACAAATAGAATTTAAAGGTATCTTGACTTAAAAATTTGAGTCTAAGTATATGTTACTTTGGAAAACAGGTTCTGCTTTTGTTTCCACAGAGGATAGAAACCTGTGGGTTCCTTCCAGACTATTATGGTTTAATGGAGCAAGACCCACCCAAAAGGTCTCCATGAACCCTAAAAATACTTTGCCCAGCAGGAAGCAGTTGAGAGAAAACTACACCCAAATCCCAAAATGAGTGCTTATAAATGTTTGTTTACATTTAAAGGGGGATATAATACAGAAATTAATACTTTGCATTGGTATGGAACTTTGTCTATTGATATAAATTTCAGGTCAATTTTGTGATATATATATATATGTGTATATATACACACACATATATATACTCTTGTTTAAGGTATTACGTGTTTATGCAGCTCATTAAAAATATAATGTATAACTAAAAATTACAGATTAATAGATAGTCATTTATAATAGTAAAATTTGTAGTCATGTTAATTAGGTTTTCTAGATAAACAGAGATATATTTTAGTTAGCTAGATAATTTTCAACACTTCAAACACCTATAGAATATGGCATTTAAAAGGTTTTAAGAACTTAGACTTTTCTCAACAGTGAGACTTGTCTACTTCTGGAAATAACAAACTTCAGAGAGGTTGAAGGGCATTGAAGATACTCATGAAATTTGCCTTCAATGTGACAAGCCTAGTCATTTGGGCTAGAAACTGCTCTTACATGGACTGCTTGATGGTATGCTATATGAACTGGACATGAAGGATCAACAGAAAAGTGACTGCTGAACATTCCAAAAGATGAAATTATCCTTCAGGGTCTCTGTTTCACAGAAGAAACTGCCATAGATTCTGCAGGATATAGAAGAAAGTGACTGACAAATTACCAATATAGGCAGAACAGATCTTTAAATTTCTTGCTTCACAGAAAAATCTGCTGGATACTATGGGCCTGTAAGCTGAATATAGCTGTCCTAATGGTACAGAAGAATGTTGGGTGATTGTCCAGGCAGCTAGAAGTCTCTGTCAATTCTAGAACTTTGGAAGATGCTTGCAATGTACTTCCTGTTTACTTAGATAATATTATATCAGTCTGGGGGCTTTGAAGAGTTGAAGACAGGTAATGGTAGTTTTTATTAGTCACAATAAGGAATAAATTAGATATAAAACTTTGTATTCACAAAGATAGGAAAGATGGTAGAGTATTTTTCTTAATTTGCCAAATGTGAAGGGACTAAATATTGTAACTACAATTCTTGCTTGATAACTGTTTTATATATGTAATTTTACTATGTTAAAGTTAAAACCTTCCTTTTTAAATAGACAGGAAAGGGGAGATGATGTGGGATGTTCTTCTGTATATGTGTTGCTTTTATTAGATAATGAATAAAGCCGCTTTTACCTCTGACAGGGCAGAATGAAGCCAGACTGGAAGAGATATAGAAAGAGAATAGGCAGAGTCAGGGAGACACCATGTACCTGCCAAAGAAGGCAGATGCCATGGAATGCCCAAGAAGCAAGAGGTAACAACCATGAGTCTCATGGTAAAATATAAACCAATAGAAATGGGTTAATATTAGATGTAAGAGCCAAAAAGAAGCCTGAGCTAATAGACCAGACAGTGTTGCAATTAATGTAGTTTCTGTGTGATTATTCAGGTCTGGGTCGCCAGGAAACAAACAAGCAGTCTCCCTTTACACAGTCTAATTCAGATTTACTTATTAGATGAAAGATAAATATATGCCAAACTTTCTTTAAATTACTACCAAATTGTAATATGCAGTCAAATAAAATGAAATGGAAGGGCTATGGAAAGTTATTGTACAAAAACACAAAGAACACAAAAAAGCAAGAATGAGTGTGCAATTTTTATTTCTCAGGTTTAAAATAGTTCTGAGAAAATGTAGATAACATCAATAAGATATATGACTGGCAAGTAAGGAACTATAAGAATATGATAAAATAGTTTGATTATAACTTGATTTTCTTCAAATAATACCAATGTATTACAATAGCTATCATTTTAGGAAAATTCTACTAAGTACTAACGATATATATAAGAAATCCCCTCCAGAATAAATTTCTGTTATTACTTGACTCTTGTCTTCCTATTTTTAGGAATTAATAAGCACTATGTTAATTAATTAATATTTTATTTAACCATTTTCATTACTGAAACCTATTTCATTTACAACAAATTTCATTTATATCCAGCACTGTTTGTTACCAAAGTAGTTTAGGTTCTTACTGAAGGCCCTCAGAAATAATTGTCCACAGTACACAAATCCTATGCCATACTGGATGTTTAACAAGACTCATGACTGGAATATCAATCATCCACCAAATTAGTATTGAGATTTTTCAGGGAAGCAAGCATACCAACAGTCCCTGCAGTACAAATCTCCAGACAATACTATCTAACTAAGCAGAAAATATTTACTATGCCATTTTGGTTGTTTACAGAATACAATACACATTGAATTCTCTGATTTTATTTTGTTTCCTGGCATATAAATTAGGGAGATCAGCATTAACATGACATGTGACCAGTCATGAATAAAAATAATAAAAGTAGAGGACAAAATACTCTGAAGGAACTTGAAAATCAGCCTCCAATACCACATTTCCCCTGCTTGTATTTCTAAGGCCCCTTGTCCACTCCTGTTTAAAACCATTTTCCTAAGGACTTCATTATGCTCCTTGGAAGACCATTTCACACTCTATTAGTTACAGTCAATTTTATCATGTCACTTTCAGTATTACACACCCACGGTTCTTGAGGTCTCTTAAAAAACATCTCTTTTTTCTTGGTATTTAATAACCTGTAGCCTGGCACTTCAATTAAGGAATAATTGTACCCTTTATGTCAGGGTAGACTTAAGTGGAAAATTTTTATTTGCCAGTTTCAGATTCCAGACTGTATATATGAAGGTGGGTTGTATGTATGGTGAGTATATATATATATGCATGTATGTACATATGAATGTCAAGTTACACAGCTACTTTGTGTCTGAAATATTGCACATATCTTAGAAATAAGACTGGAATGTTTGACACTCATGTTTCAGTGTTAAACAGCAGCTGGCTTTACTGAAAAACTGATTTGCACAATGCATGTGGTCCATTATGAAAGTTTTCAAAATTCATAACATATTAATCTACAGATTTTGCATAGTTAAGAAAATATTATGTCTTCCAGTACAATGATCCAAAGATACATGAACTACAGATATTAAAGAGTTTCATGGCCAAATAAGTAACCTGTCCTAATGTTTTTGATAAATGCCAATGAATATATAACTTTCTGTCTTAAGTAAGATTTTATTTACTTATTGAAAATTCCACATATGTGTACAATATATTTTAGTTTTAAGTACCTCCCATTTCCTTTCATTCTACCTCCCACAGACTCTACTCAAAACATCCCTCCCAATTTCATTTCCTTTTTTTCTTTATTTATTTGCGTTTGATAATCTGAGTCAAATTAGTGCTTCCCACATGTTCATGAGCATGGGGTCATCTACTCAGGCACAGGCCGCATTACAGGAACTATCCTACAAAGAAAACTAATACTCCCTCTCCCAGTGGTCATGAACTGCCAATAGCTAGCAGTGGCAGTGTAGAAGTCACCTCCCCTGTCCCCAAATTTTAACTGGCTTGCCCTTCTACAGATTTTGTGCAGGTAACCACAATTGCTGTGAGTTCATGTGTGCAGCAGCTTGTCCTATCCAGAGGACAGCATTCCATAGAACTCCTCTCCCTCCTCTTATTTATGCTTTCTTTCCTCTTCCTTTTACTCAATGTTTCCTAAATTTTGGAAAGAGAATGTCCCAATTAAGGTTCATCACTCTCAGTCTCTTAGTCTTATGCTTTGAATGGTAACGAATTTACATTAATCTCTACCCATTGTAATAAGGAGTTTATCTGACCAAGGATGAGAGCAGCACAGATATATGGATATAAACAAACATATATATTTAGAAGACAATTTGATAATAAGATCATTTAGAAAAATAGTATCTGTAGGTTGTTATGTTCAGCCTATGACTTTTTCAGCCTTGGGTTCTGACCATGTTTATAATATCAGGCATGAATTACAAAGTGCAGAGCAGGGCTCAAATCTAATTAAGAAAATGGTGATGTATCCCATAAACAATTTTGCCATGATTACACAAATGCATGCAGCTTGCCTGGTAGTAAGGCCATTGATGCTTTTTCTCCCCAGCAGCCTTCAGAGCACCTTCCAGAATTATGAAAGATAGCTGTTGTCTGATAATTTCAAGATGGATTTCTCTATGTCCTGAAACAAAAACCTGCAATGTGTCCTTCTGAAATACAGTCTTACCATCTAGGTATGGTAAACAACCAAGAGCAATGAAAATATCCCATTTTGTTTTGTGTGCCTTGGGAGGCCTGTCTGACCTATAGCTCATAGTGAAGGAACCTGATCTCAGGGCTAAGAATTTCATTTCATAACCTATGTCTTCTACTAGCATGTTAACTAATCTGGAATAACTATATTCAAACTCCTTTTCTTCTTGTATTCTTAATTATCTTATAAACCAAAGGAGTTTCATTAGATTTCTTTATAAATATGAGACACCAACAATGTCTAAATTGCTTCTCATTAATTAGTGGAGAAGTAGAATACTTGACATATATTTATCATTTTTTAAAGATTTATTTATATATTATGTGTACAGTATTCTGTCTGCATGTATACCTGCAGGCCAGAGAGGGCACCAGACCTCATTACAGATGGTTGTGAGCCACCATGTGGTTGCTGGGAATTGAACTCAGGACCTTTGGAAGAACAGGCAGTGCTCTTAACCGCTGAGCCATCTTTCCAGCCCCCAACATGTATTTATCTTATGTCAATGAGTCATGCAATTACTCTTCATAAGGTTGTAGTTTAAGCTATATAATGTTTAAGTCTTTTCAAGTAATACACATAGAAAGCTAAAAACACAGAATCTTACTTATAAGTCTAATGTTTACTTTCAGTTATGAATATTGTACCAGGAAGAGCCTGATCCAATTTGTCTTTTTCATACTTCTTAATGCTTCTTTGCCATTGTCCTTCATGAACTGTACAACAGAATGAATCACCTTTTGTTTTAAATAAATGCACTTCACCTCTCCCCACACACTTCCTTACAGCCCCATCCCCATCTCTAATCCTCATTTTTCCATGATTCCTCCATAACACACATGATGATGGAAGTATAACGACGGCTCCAGGTTCTATATTGTAGGTGACTGGCCGTGGATGTGAAAATACCACCAACTCTGCAGTTCTTCAGTCATATCAGACCCTACCTGCAGAGCTGTGAATTGACAGCAAAAACAAGCAATAATCCATAACATGTTGAGGAATGTTACGAACACAGATAGCAACAGGAGCATTAGCTGTAATGCACAGGGGTAGAACGGAAAAAAGTAAAAATATACTGTCCTAGGTTTTGATTACTTGGTGGTTTGGATATTAAGATGGTCTATAGAGGTGGATACGCCCCACCTTTACCAAAGGTCAGAGAATTCAAATTTATTCCCGCTCCTTCATTTTTAGACAGGAAGTTTGACCCAGGGAGTGGCTACCTACAGGATACTTGGTCTAAGGTGCAATTGCTGCATGTCCTACCTAAAACATCAGAATGCTTAACTCAGGAAATAGTGGCTTGATGTCTTAAGTATTGAAGCAAGTAATTGTTCTGTTTGTTTTGTGTCATATTAAAGCAGTCTTTTGCCTTCTCTTCTTTTTGTATTGGGGTATGTGGGCATATGGAAAATAAACACGGGCATAGTCAGTATTTAGTAGTTATTGAATAGCCCTCCTGGTTCTATCCTATGTCTCTGTGTTTCTTTCGTCTCTCTGTTTTTCCTAATTAGTTTTTCTAATCCACACACCTCTATCCTGGAAGGTATGAGCCCTGTCAAGCCTAGAGCCTGGTGGGTGTTGCCCATCACGTTACCCATTACCTGCTGAAGCAAAACCTACTCTTATTTACTACACCTGGGAGGGGTGTGAAGGAATATTCCAAGAATAAATCCATATTTTGGAAGAACAGAGTTTTCAAGACTCTTGGCTTGTTTACTTGTATTTTTCTCACAAGCTTTCAGAAATCTCACACAGCTTCACTTATAGGCCATGTTCTGACACATGTGATTTAATACAGCATCCAAAAGTGATAGTCAAGACCCTTTTACAGACAGACCATGCAGTCTTTTCAGGAGATCACATTAAATTGCTTCTCACCATTATTCGAAGATGTGTTTTGTTTTAGTAGAGATAAATATATCCTTTTTATTTAAAAAATTATTTATTTTACATACCAACCCCAGTTCCCCCTCCCTCCCCTCCTCTTGTGTCCCCCTCCCCCCATCTCACCCTCCATCCACTGCTTGGAGGGGATGGCATCCTTGAGGTATCAACAAAGTCTGGCATATGAAGTTGATATAGGACCAGTCCACTCCCCACTGCATCAAAGTATAGAGCAAGGTATCCCATCATAGGAATTGGCTCCAAAAAACCAGTTCATGCACCCAGGATAACCTGGTCCCACTGCCAGGGTCTCAACAAACAAATCAAGCCACACAACTGTCACCCACATTCAGAGGACCTAGTTCAGTGCAAACGTTGCTTTTAGTGCAGCATCAAACATTTAGACTGTTATACGACTGGTTCTCATCGTATGTATCTGTAGAAGGAGTTTCATTCACATGAAAAATGTGCAAACTACAAAGTATTATTAGCATGTAGAAGGAGGCAAATAATGCAATATAAGGTATCAACTATATGATTAGGAATTGTATTAAGAATTACTCCTGATACTTGCTACCACAATGCCAAGTTTAAAAGTTTTGTCACACATAGAGGAAATACAACTGTTAAAAGAACTTAAAAAATATCACATATCCTAAATTATTAAAAATTTAAAATATCTGCCCAGATATTAAGAGAAGACTAATGTATGACTTAGCTTTCTAAGAAAATTTTTTTCAGTGACTTAAAATTTGTGCCTAAATTAATTGATGACCTATGTGTTTGTTGCTTTGGCACCTTAAACAAATTTGGGTTATTTGGATTGTTTATCTGGGATGAAAAAAATTAAAAGAATACCATTTATTTGATTTTTGCTGAGCTGATGCTTTGGAGAAATCAACTACAGATGCCTGGAGATATAAAATACACTAAAGCATATTATCCTAATTCCATTTCAAAGATAGATGGATCAGAAGTAAATAGAAGCCATTTTTTTCATCCACTTTCTAGACGCCAACTAATCAGCCAACCCACAAGAATGAGGCTCATAATTAATAAAGCTTTTAGAAATAATGCTGCAAACAAGACTCTCTGCTCATTCCCAAATCTCCGAGTTATTGGATTCCTGTGACTAAAAACTCTACCCAGCTGGCTTAATAGCATTCTAGGCCCTGAATTATCTCACATAGATGATTTAACACACAAATGGTGATATTTTTCTTCAAGTAACATAAATGTAGTTAAATTTTTTTCCTGGGAATGCTTGAAAATCTACTTCCTTCTGTGTGCTACAAATATCCATTATGCAGAGAGTTGGCTAATGATAGCAGACAATAGCAGGATTCATCTTATTTAAGGTGCAATTGCAAAAATATAGAAAGAGAAATAGATGCCTGTCTTGAAAAGTGTGTGAACAAAGAGAAGGGTGTGACTCTCAGAGTTCTTAGTTGGCAAAGCAAGCACTTTATCCTTGATCCTTGATAAGATTAGTTTTCCCTTTTTAGCAGGGGGTTGAATACACATAAAATTATATCCAAGCCATAGACCCTGTTTGCTTTTCATAAGGTAAGTATACAAATGTATTATCACAAATTTTAAAGAAAGTCCTATAAAAACCATAATAAAAACTAGTACTATACTATCTCTTCTAAAATAAATATAGCTATCAGTCTGTGTTTCATGTGGTTTTTCCTGTTTTTGAACATAAAAGACATGATACATACAATATATATCTTGGCTTCCTTCCTTTACTCAATATATTGTGGAAATAATTGTTTCTTATAATTTATCAGTAACTAGTTTCTATTTATTATAGTTTAGTATTCTATGTTATGACTATGAGATACTTTATCTATTCTACAATTGACAGACATTTGGGACATCGTCACTTTGGGTTATTGAAAGTGATACTGAAAACATATGCAGATAGACCATGTCAAACTTACAGACTTCTTTGAATCAAAAGCAACAAACAGTAGGTGACCTATGAAGGGGGAAAACATTTCCAGTTCATGCATTTAGTGAGAACTTGTAAAGGGCGAATATCGAGAAGTAAAAAATTTGTCACTGAAAAACAAGAACAAAATAATCTGATTTAGAAGATGGCCAAGTAGGTGAGGAGGAAATGCTCCCAGAGAATATTGCAATAACACTTACCTTCGGAGAAATTAAAATGAAAACTGTAGTATTACATACTATCTATCAACATCACTGTAGTTAAAGTATAGAAAACTAAAATTGTTAGCAAAGATGCAAAGAAGTTAGAACCTTTTTACTCTTGGTAGGAATCTAAAATGGTGCAGTTGTTATGAAAAACAGTATAGAAATTTATCAAAAATTAAACATAAAAATATTGCATGATATGGCAATCCCATTTAGAGGTACATCTCGAAAGAATATGAAGCAGTTTTTCACAGATAAACTTACATGTTCACATTCATTACAGCTTGATTCACAATATCTGAGGAATAACATGAACAGTTGAATGCATAAAGAAAATATGACATGTACATGTATAGAATATTACTCAACCCTGAGAAGAGAGAAGACTCTGTAATGAACTAGAGCACACCTCTGTGACATTAGCCTAAGCAAATTAACCTAGTCCCCAAAGAACAAACACTGCCTGGGTCTACTCAGAGGAAGTCCCTAAAGCATTCAGAGAAGATGGAGGTAAAATCAACTACTTCACAGTTATATATTCATCACAAATCGAGTCACTGTATATGTATAGAGTTAACTCCTGTTTTATACTCTACCAGATTGTCATTTAGTACAAATTTTGCATTGGCATTAGAGTAAATTTTAATATTTCTAATTTTTCTATGTTAAAATGACTTTGGCTCTTTGAGGTTTATAAAACATGAGCATAAAATTAATTATGGAAATTCATATAAACATAACTAATAATATTTTAATTGACATTATACTGAGCCATTAGGTTTCCCAACAAATGAAAGTATGGTGAAGAATATATTCTGAATTTACTGGAAAGAGTCAGTATTTTTATCAAGAGTGTACTGCCATCGGTATATCTTATTCAAAGAAAGAATTCCAGTCACAAGTAGTGTCACAAAGAGATACCACCCCAGATTCCTTGGTTTCCTTCTTCTAGGGAATATAAATATTCATGCCCATCACTATGATTTGTCCCTCACTATCTTTGGTGAACAATAAAGCTCCTCACAGTTCAGAGAGCATCCTTAGACACACCAAATGCAGACAGGTCTCTCATATGTCATTCTGAGGAGTATAGCATAGCAATTCACTGGCCTTCAGTGGATTTCATTCCTCTCAAGAGCCAAATTAGGCATGTAAACTCCATTGTTCTGAAAATCATTTCCTCTGCAGGATGATACATTCTTTTAAAGTAATGTTTGACTTCAGAAAAAAAGTATTTTGCATTTAAACTTGATGAATAGGGAACTCCAAGTCTCTCACAAAGAAATTCAAACACAACAGTATTCCTCTCTTGACAAAACATGAAAGTCAGCATGGACTTCAAAGTGGAGTGGGGGTGACAATTACATCTAGTGAACCCCCTCAAGCCACAGAGAATACAAAACACCCAAGTTCCTTAACATTCCCATATATGCAACATTCTGGTCAGTGATGTTCTCCACACTCACTGTGACCTCTTCCCATCCAACTTGCTAATTAGAAGCCATTTCCAATCAGCCTTTGCTGAAAGTATCCTTATGTGGAAAGCAAGGCTAGGAAGTATTGGTCTCCTACAGACATATGGCAATACACAATTGAAGAAAATGCCTACATTTATTAGAGGGCAAGAAACTAATAGCCAATGCACAATCAAGAAAATCAATGTAAAAAAGTGTTAAATAATTCAAGAACACATCAGGAACTGGAATGTTGTAGAAACTTAATTTACTGATTTCTGTAAGAAGAGTTATCTTATAATTTGCAGGGCACTATGTTAATGAGCTCTATGGAAATATGAAACAAGCATTGTATTAATGTGAAGCACACAGAGAGAGTCCTTATGCACCACAGTAGTTTGTTGTACTTATTATATCCTTTTGGTAAAACTATATTAGTTATGATCCTAGAGATTATACACATGACTTTGATGAAGTATTAGCTCATCACAATTATTCAAACGTTCTGTTAAGTATTGCTGTGCTTACTAAATCAAGCATCACTGATGCTATGATTTGCAGTGATAAAGTTGTGCAATGGTAATTTTGAGAACATTGAAGCATATGGTGACAGATGCCAAGGGCATACTAATTAATGAGAAAATTAGTTCATAGATGTTAGTTCATCATAATGCATTTGCAGCCAATGCTTGAAATGTAACTCTAAATCCAATTTAAAATGCTAAGTTTAATGCTGAGCAAAATTTTACATTAATCCATACAAGTGATACACAAACAAAATAGTTGTGTGGTACGGGACAATTGTATTCTGTCAATTATGTTTTAAATAAATGTTGATTGGCCAGTAGCCAGGCAGGAAGTATAGGCAGAACAACCAGACAGGAAGTAGAGGTGGGGGAATGAGAACAGGAGTATTCTGGGAAGAAGGAAGCTCTTTCTGAAGTTCTGTCTCATCCACCTAAGAAGCAAGATGTGACCTGCCCCACTGGAAAAGGTACCAGCCATGTGGCTAACATAGATAAAAATAATGGGCTATATAAGTTATAAGAGCTAATATGAAGCCTGACCTAATGGACCAATCAGTTTATAACTTATGGAGACCTCTGTGTGATTTTCTTTGGGGCTTACTGGCTGTGGGAACTGGGCAGGACAGAAACCCCAACAAGCAAGCCCCCCCTGTTACAGTTGGGGTATTTTGAACCGAGAGGATATAGAAAATGTAGAAAATGTGGTGTTCCTATATTGCATATTCTTGTTTCATGCAGTAACTAAGCATTGTGAGAAAGCACCTCACAGGCTTTGAGTTAATGTCTTTACCAAATATATTTTTAACATTCAACTTAATACTCTCATAAGTAGAGCAGAATTTTTATTGTAGGCAGAAGTTAAGGAATGAAGATGTCTCAAGGCTGGTCTCTTTTTTTCTCCACTTTCTTTATGATAGTTAGAACTCAAATATCTGCTCAGCAGAAGGTTACCATGCTTATTCAAGTGGTCTTGGTAGCTAAACAGTGTTTCTTACTCAGTGCAAGTTTTGTATATGTATAACATAATATTTCAGTAATATATGTTAAAAAGCATGAATTTTTGAGACAGATTATATGTAGAAAAATCCAACCAGACCACTGTAAGTTGATGATCCCGGGAGGATCTTGGGCTTCTGATTTTCTTGTTTTATTTGTAGTTGGAATATATCTACTTCAGAGGGTTGTTGCAAGAGTTAATTGAAATATCCCATGTGAAGAAATTACCATAAAGTCTGCCACATAAGAACTATTGTGTAAATGTAATAATTTATTGTAATTATTGTTTCAGCAGTCAGATGAGGTGGTTATTACAGTCACTATTATTATTGATGAAGGAATTACCTGAATAGAGTTGTTAAATGGCTTCACAGAGATCATAAACATGGAATCAGCACTGGAACATTAATCCAGGTCCCTGAGTTCCAAACCCCAAATACTTTCTGCTCTCATCACTTGTATCAGAAAAAGAGAACCAGAAAGAAGAAGAGAAAAAGAAAGAAAACTGGTTGGCTTCATTTGATGCCATGTTTAGTCATTATTCTCAGTTACTTTTACTCTTTAAGCATAACTAACATATCATCTCAAAGATAAACACATTAGTATCCCTTCTATATTGCCCCACACTTGAATGCAGATGTGTATTTAACAGGCTGTATTGCTAATTAAAGCAATGAAGAAGGCTGTATGAAAATGGAAGGAAAGCAACATCTATTAGCTCCTCCTTTTAGAAATGCTCATGTCATGTCACGATGGTAGGAAACTTGATCAAGATGGCTGAAGTATCTAAACTGGGATGTAAAGTACAAGCTATTAAAAAGAACACTGAACATTACAACTCTGCATTTGAGCCCACAGTAATGGAGGCTTGTACGACAAGCATTTGCAAGGAGAAAGCACAGAGTTTCCAGGTTTGAAAGTTAGAAACAAAACCAAAAAACTAAAAAGCATTCTTAGTTCTGCAAGAAGATGCATCATTGCTGTTGACAAGTAATCCTGAAATACTTCTAACTTTCTCAGCATCTGTTTCAACTCTCATTTAATGAGCTTTCCATTCTCTTCCAAAGATTTAAAACCAAAGATTTCAGGAAAATAAGAGATATTTTTATAGAAATGCTGAAATCATGAAGGGGGAAAAATCAAAACAGAGTAAAGTTCCCAGAGAAATGGTAGCTGGGGTAAGTTTGGAGGGGGTCTTCTGAGAATAGTCTTGCAATTTGAAAGACTGGCACCTAAGGTACCTATACAGAAAACAGAGTGTGTTTAATATATAAACACCAAAGTATGACCATTAATAGAAATAGAAGCCGGTCATTCTTGCTAAAACCATAAAAATCATTAACAGATTTTATCGACTCTTCAATGACCCTAAGTGTAGCTTGAACCTTAATAACCAAATCTAGAATTTTTTTAATTTTTATTGCTTTGTATATAATACCATTCAAAATTTCTACTTCCTCCCCTCCTCCCATTTCCCTCCCGCCCCCCCCCCACTTACCCTCCTCCCTCCCCTCTAGTCCTAAGAGAGGGCAGGGTACCCTGCCCTGTGGCGAGTTCAAGGCCCTCCCCCCTCCATCCATGCCTAGGAAGGTGTGCATCCAAACAGAATAGGATCCAAAAAAGCCAGTACATGCAGTAGAAACAAATCCCAGTGCCATTATCATTGGCTTCTAAGTCAGTCCTCATTGTCAGCCACATTCAGAGAGTCCGATTTGGTCACATGCTCGTTCAGTCCCAGTCCAGCTGGATTTAGTGAGCTCCCATTAGATCAGGCACACTGTCTCAGTGGGTGGACTAACCCCTCCTGGTCCTGACTTCCTTGCTCATCTTCTCCCTCCTTCTGCTCTTCAACTGGACCTTGGGAGCTCAGTCCAGTGCTCCGATGTGGGTCTCTGTCTCTATCTCTATCCGTCGCCCCAAATCTATTTGGAGCAGACATTGTCACTAATTAAATTGCCAGTTTTCTGAATGCATTTTTATCTTCTCAAGTGCACTGAAAATTTTCTATCTCAATATGATTCCTCTACATTTTATTTTTTATCTCTTACAATTTGTATAAAAACCCACTAGGATATGCTTATAAAATATTTTAAATGCCAAGTAATCCATGCACTGGTTAGACTAAATTCATAGAAAAAATTAATTTTATATTTCCATAATGTAGTTTTATTGCATTCTGGTGTAGAAAAAAATCTAATTAAGTTTGAACTACAACAACAACAAAATCCACACATGAAAAATCTGTCTGAGTGTTCAGCAAGGACAGATATTTAAGAACATCTGGCTCAAATTCTGGTCTTCTCAACCAAAAGGAAATATTATGAGGGTTTTACATAAGAGCCAAATTCATGAGGCTCATTTCAGTCTCTAGAACTTAATATAAATTTACTGTAATTGAACAGTTACTGCTGTTTCTGTTGCTTGCAAAACTGGGATATTTGAGTGTTTCCTCAATCTAAGAATTGCACAGTGTTTCCCATAATCCTGAAATATTGATTCCTTACAATTAATTGAACTAACCATATCTCAGCAATTAATGATGAGAAATGATTCTCATCATTTCTTCCCTGTGTAAAATCCTCTTGTGGCCAATGAGATGTTGAGTGGGTAAAGGAGCTTGCTATGCAAACCTGACAACGTGAGTACAAACCTGGAGCCTACAGCGGAAGGAGAGGACTGTCTCCTTGAAAGTTGTTCTTTGACTTCCACATGCAGTCCAATAGAGGATTGTCCACACATACATATCAAATATATACAATGATAGAAAATTAATAAAATACTCATGGTATCTCCAAGTCATTTTAAGCAATCTTTGGAACTGAAAAGCTTTGTGGGTTCTGAAAATAAGTCTATGAGTGCTGACTGCTAAAAAAATTATCAGTAAGATTTTAAGAAGGAAAACGGTCATTTAGAGGAAAATGCAATGTCTTAAACTATACAGAGACTATTATACAGGAATTGCACTCCTGTTAGGAGTTAGGAAAATGGATACCCTACTCCTCACCAGTACAGACAAGCACAGCAGTAGACAGTCCAGTTAGTCTGGTGTGCTAAATGTAGTGTAAACAGAGACCCAGTTTTCAGTCCTACAAAACTACAAGCTCAAAACTACAAGCTGGCTGTGGAACATCACTCACCATGTCAGCAGCCAACATGAGGAAGAATGATGGCAGCCATCTTAGACCCTATATTAGAATTTTACCTATATCTCATGGAAATGCAATTGATGAAAAGAGTTGAGTGATTTAGTTGTTTCTCACCAAGCATAATGCTATTCTGTAACATCATAGAGAAACCTGACGTTAGAGACTTGGTAAACAGCTGATAGCATGGTAAAGAATGGTCAGCTATTATTGGGTTCACAACAAGGAACATTGTAACATAAATTAGAAACACAAGATGTTTCAGGTGCTTTATGGAAACTTGTATTCTCGCTTCTCTAGAGGCCTTACAGTTAGGAACTATCTTTACAAACATGAAAGTTATTTAATTAAATTTTGGACACCAGATAATACATTCTTAAATAAATTTCATAAGACAAAATGAAA
This sequence comes from Ondatra zibethicus, assembly GCA_004026605.1. NCBI lineage: Eukaryota > Metazoa > Chordata > Mammalia > Rodentia > Cricetidae > Ondatra > Ondatra zibethicus. The sequence continues at coordinate 18,102 of PVIU01012652.1, read as the reverse complement.
TAAGGATAGATAGCAAGGCACAATTGTCTTATTATTAAAAGAAAAAAATCAGCCAGGCAGTGGTGGCACACACCTTTAATCCCAGCACTCAGGAGGAAGAGGCAGGCAGATCTCTTTGAGTTCAAGGCCAGCCTGGGCTACAAGAGCTAGTTCCAGGACAGGCTCCAACGCTACAGAAAAACCCTGTCCCAAAAAAACAAAAAACAAAAAACAAAAAAAAGAAAAGAAAAAAATTGTTGTTTTTAAATGAACGTCCTAAATTCTCACAAAGAAAATGAACTGAGTGCTAAGTATTCATACCTGAGTTTGATGAATATTTATAGAATAAACATTTCTTGATTAAGTTGACACATTAGATTAGTTCTGAACATTTCTCTTTAATTCTTAATAATTAATCAGCCAATTATTGTCTTCCACCTTCTACCATTCCATGGTAATCTGTATTTGATCAGTAGTTCCACAATGTATTGTTAGTTATGAATTGCAGTGATTAGAAAGAGGAATGTCCACAACAGGCATAACCAGAGATTCCACCAGTTGGAGACAAAGCATTCGAATGTATGAGTTCATTGGAAGTGGAGCCGTCTAGGAGGTGATACGTCACTGTGGTGGGCTTTGTGGTTTCATGGCCTTGCCCATCTTCATAACTCTGCATCATGTTTCGGGATAAAAATGAAATCAGCCAACTGCCTGATCCCTTAGCCATGCCTTCCAACCATAATAATCTTTATCCCTCTGGAACATTTGGCCAAAATAAAAACTTTTATCCTTTATATTGCTATAGTTCATCACAGCAGCAATAATACATCTATGCTGAATATCAATAATGAGGAGATTTGCACTCCTATCATACACCCCTCCCCACTTCCAAAGTGACCAAGCACAGCATGGCTCTCAGCATGTGCTTTTATAAGTAACCCGAATGAAATTGCCTGGAACTATTTACTCATTTGATTGGTAATGTGGAGCTTGTCAGTCAGAGAGCAAAATTGCAAGCAATGCTGTTGTGTCAAGACTTGTTAAAGAAGAACGCATTTCACAGGACACATCTTCTTAGTAAATTGGAGATGATATCCTTCCAGGAAGAAGGGGATGCCTAAACTGTAGCTGCATAAAATCCTTTCAGTGTGTAAGCCTAAAAGTTTTCATTTTGTGATATTTTCCTTCAATTCTAGAATCTGTTTTTATTGTTTCTTTAGAAACAATATATACATATTGTTTTAATTTTTACCAATCTTGATCTACAATTTGCTTATTAATAGATTTTATTTTACTCTCCCAAAGGGCTTGCTTTGTTTATTTTCTATTTCTTTGTCAACACCATCAAATATTTATTTTTCTGTTTTCTTTATATTTTGAATTCTATCCTAGAATTGATTTTAGATGGCTTTGCATTTTCTTTTCTTTTTGAATGTTGCATCAAATCATTCTAGAAGTTTTTTTCTTCCTACAGTTGTTTTACTTCTCCATCTGTACATTTGCATGTAAATTTTTTATTTGTATTTGTTTAGCTCACTGTTGATGATCCATATTTTCCTTTATATTAATCTCATTCAGATCATTATGATCTTCTTTCCTATAACTGGGTGTGGCAATTTTCTGCAATCACTTTATACTGTTTAAATTTTAACAATATATGTTTCTTATGTTAATAAGAAAGGGGCCTAGGCCAAATAGCTTTATTTGTCCATTTATTAGTAGTTTTGAACTTTACTTTTGTCCTGTGAATACTTCACTAATATTTTCTGAGCACTGATGACAGCTGCTCCTTGGGTCTCTTGCTTCCACTTTTCTGGGCATCTTTACTGAGTTTCTTCTTCCATGTCTAGTCAGATGCCAACCACAATATTTCTATTTTACTTGAAAAGCATCGGTTGGTAAGACAGTTTGTGTTAAGTACCATCTTGTCAGAATCTTTAACCACCTGGGAGATGGGCCTCTGGGCACAACCATAGGGGATATCTTGATCGGATTCATTGCAGTGGGAAGCCCACCTGCTTTAGGTAGGATGCTTATTGTCTGGGTCCTAAAGTTTATAAATGGAGAAAGGGAACTAAAGAGCATGCATGCATTCATCGCTCTCCACTTCTGATTGTATGCCTTGTGACCAGCTGTTTCAGGATCCTGCCTCTGTGACTTCCCTCCCACAACAGATCACAGCCTGCAATGGTGGACCACAGTAGTCTTTCTCCCTTAAGTTGCTTTTGGTGGGGTGTTTTGTCACATTCACAGAAAAAGAAGAAAGTAAGAAAGTAAACTGGAGTTTACTTTCTCAGGGTAACCAGTAACATGTAGTTTTCCATAGTTCTTCTGCATGCATTCATTCCTAAACTGAAGTCTTTATTCCAGCTACAGATTAGGCTGCTTTTCTAAGTTTGATTCACTGAAATCCTTGTATTAACCAGGACGAGGGTGTTCCTATTCTGAGATATACTTTCTTTCTTATCTTCCCCTTGCACAGTTGCTAAGCAAATGTGAATTGTGGCTATTAGCAGGTAAATTGATATGTTTATATTTAGGGTTCTTAGGAACACAAAATCATTTTTAGTTTTTAATTTTTTGAAAATATGTTAACCTAGTTGCCTATTTGTTGTTTTTTAGGGAACTATAGGTTAAATATCTGAAACACAAATGCTGCATTTTCTGTATGTCTTTTAACTGTGTCATATAAACATGCCTGACTAACTTTACATTCTCCTTTTATTTCTTCCCATAGTTCTCTTGTCAGTATCTGAGTGTATGGTAAGATGTATATGAAAGTTACAAGGACCACTTATATTAGGAAAAGTAATGAAGATTAATACTAGTAAGATAACAGAATTAATAAGGAATGTCATTACTTTGTTATCTATATTTCATAGCTTAGCCCTTTTCCTACAGTTTATACAGTGTAGCAAAAGACAAAGCATACAAAGGTAGAATTTTGTTCATTGAACAAAAAAAGGGTGAAAATATGTTATCTAAAGGAGTGATATTTCCTTACAATTAACATCCAAGAGGACCTCAGTATAACTATCAAATACAATTTTTCAGGGAAACTTCTTTTTTCAAAAACTTTTTATTGATTTTTCTCTGCCCCTCTCACCCCACTTTTTACCCTCTCCCATGGTCCCCATGCTCACAATTTACTCAGGAGATCTTGTCTTTTTCTATTTCCCATGTAGATTAGATACATGTAAGTCTCTGTTAGGGTCATCATTGTTGGCTAGGTTCTTTGGGATTGTGATTTGTAGGCTAGTCTTCTTTGCTTTATGTCTAAAAACCACTTATAAGTGAATACATATGATATTTGTCTTTTGGGGTCTGGGTTACCTCACTCAATATGATGTTTTCTCTATCCATCCATTTGCCTGCAAATTTCAAGATGTCACTATTTTTTTTCTGCTATGTAGTGCTATGTGTACATCTACATTTTCTTTATCCATTCTTCGGTCAAGGGGCATTTAGGTTGTTTCCAAGTTCTGGTTATGACAAACCATGCTGCTGTGAATAGAGTTGAGCACATGTCCTTGTGGCGTGATAGAGCATCCTTTGGGTATATACCCAAAAGTGGTATTGCTGGGTCTTGAGGAAGGTTGTTTTCTAATTTTCTGAGAAATATCCATACTGATATTCAAAGGGGCTGTACAAGTTAGCCATCCCACAAGCAATGCAGGAGTGTTTCCTTTAACCACATCCTCTCCAGTTGTCCACTCTCTCCATATCTATTCAATATAGTTCCTGAGGTTCTAGCTAGAGCAATAAGACAACAAAACAAGATCAAGGGGGATACAAATTGGAAAAGAAGAAGTCAACTATCAAATATTAATCCATCCTCTTCCTCATGCCTAATACCCCATTGTTACTTTTTGAAATAATTGACTAGAAAACAATTTCAAGAACAGATATGAGAGCAAGGAGAGAGATATCATGATTGAGGGAGCCTTTTGGGGGTTAGCTAGATATGTGGCTCTAGAAAAAAAATCCCAGGAATCCACAAGGATGACCCCAGCTAAGACCCTAAACAATAGAGGAGAGAGTTCCTGAACTGGCCTTGCCCTGTAGTCAGTCTAATGATTATCTTAAATATCACCATAGAGCCTTCATCCAACAACAGATGGGAACAGAGGCAATGAGCCACATCAGAGCACTGGACTGAGCTCCCTAGGTCCAGTTGAAGAGTGGAAGGAGTGAGATTATGAGCAAGGAGTTCCAGACCATGAGGAGTTCACCCACTGAGACAATGTCCCTGAGCTAATGGCAGCTTACCAACTCCAACTGGACTTAAAATAAACAACCATGGGATCAAACTAGTCCCTCTGAATGTGGTTGACAGTTGGGGCAGACTGTGTAGCCAATGACAACGGCACTGGGATTTGTCTCTACTGGATGTACTGGCTTCTTGGGATCCTATTCTCTTTGGATGTATACCTTGCTCAACCCAGATGTAGTGGGGAGGGCCTTGGACTTTCCACAGGGCAGGGTGCCTTGCCCTCTCTTAAGATTGCAAGGGGAGGATGTGGAGAAAGAGTGGGAGGGGAGGGTGAGGAGGGGAGGGAGCAGGAATTTGAATTGGTATTTTTTAAAGTAATAAAAATAAATAAATAAAAATAAAAGAAGCAAAAACTGCACTAAAAATTTCCACTAGTTTTAAAGCACAGTGTATGTTTGCATTTTTTGTACATTCTATTTTGAAGGAACCAGCTACAGTACACTAAACATACACTGTACTTTGAAAATAACAAAATTGATGCTGATTATGTCTCTAAATTTTCAAAAGCATGTCTCTAAAGCCAGGTTAGAAGTGAACAAATTCTTTTGTGGGAAAACATGAAAATGAACTCTACTAAGCATCCTTCCTAAGTGCATATAACATTTCAGATGTCATAGTGCAATAGGCATTTCCATGATTTATAGGTTCATTGTAAATGAGAGTCAAGAGTGTTGCTTACTTTTTGTGATGTCTTTGCAAGAATGGGTAAAGCTTCTACGAAACAGCCCAGAATGTCCTCAGCCTGAGGAGAGGAAAATGTGTTTCACACATTGATGTCTTTGTCATCTTTCTTCACGGTTTCTTCCATGCTCGCTTTTTATGCTTTTTTTGTGTTACAAAATTGGTAGTTCTCCTTTGCTACTCACTCTTCATTATCAATAAAGCATCTCCAAGGAACTTTAGCATCTAATCACATTAGTAAGTATGGTGTTAATATGTTTCCTTTACATCACTGAAGCAAACTTTAAGAAATATATTAATCATCTGATAATAAAACTAAGAGCAAAGATTTTTTTGAAAATTCATGTCTATGCTGATTAATTTTTGACAACTAGACACAAGCTAAGGTCTTGTGGGAAGATAGTAAGTTAAGAAAATCAGTGTATCATATTTGCCTCTAGGCAAGTCTGTGCAACATTTTCTTGATTAATAATTGATGTGGGAGAACACAGATGCTGGAGACAGGGCCACAGCTCAAGATTCTGCCCTGGGTTGTAATTGTAAGCCATGAAGAGTGTGCTAGCAAGTAGTGTTCCTCCATGGTCTCAGCTTTGGTTCCTGCTTACAGGTTCCTGCATTGAGTTCCTACTCTGACTTTCCTGAATAAATTGTCTGTGACCTGAGTGTTGCAAGAAGAAATAAACCTTTTCCTCCCTAAGACTCTGTTAGTCATGCTCTTTATTATAGCAATGGAGAATCAAACTGAGGCAGCATCCTAGCTATGACTCGTAAGTCAGAGAAGGAAGACCTTTGAGACACTGTTAAATGGATACCCTGTTAACTCTAAAGCAAGTACAGTGGAGTTTCTTGGAATTGTGTTGAAAGAAATAGGCTAATAACTTTTAATTATTCAGTTAAACGTTGTCCAGATCAATTATTCCCAAGGGACTATGTTTACCAGTATTCTAGAATACCTCTAGGTCAGAATTATAGAATCAAAGAGGGAATCTATGAGTTATGTTGCAACCATTAATTTACACAAAATGTTTAGAGACAGTGGCTTTTTATTATTGTATGAAAACATAAATTGTAAGATAATAAAAAAGATTTTTTTTAATAAAAACTAGATGTGAAGCTGAAACATTGCACAATAACATTATAATCTTCACCTTCTGGTGTCATGGAAATGCACTCCCTGTTTGTCCCTACACTGTGTTTCCAAGGGTTACAGTGCTCTGAACTGCATGTTTTGGGAAATAAAGAAATATGCTTGGACCTTGACACCTCTTCAGGGGTCCATACCCTTCTGTCATCCTGAGTGAAATCTGATGCTTTGTGTCTTTATGATATTATTGATAAAGCCCTAATGCTTTCTGATTACATTAAGGTGCACAGCTGAAAGAACATTCGTTCTATTATGCTTTTCCTCAAAACAATCTTTTATGTGTCTGGAGAATTAGAATGTATTTTGCAATTGAATGCTTTGGCAAACAGAAGGATAGAAAGAGAGTAAATTGCCTAATCAAAGGAACAGAGGTTTGCAGGCTCAATACTAAAGTTTTAATGGCAGGGTCTCACTGGGGTCAGCCCACTAAATTATGGATTATTTTCCTATTCCATTGCCTGGCTTACCTTTTATTCTGAATTACTGAACCCAAGAGTCATGCTCAGATGAATTCTTTTGTTAGATGTGCTTCTGCCTGTCCATTAAAAGAAATAAAATGGGAGATAATCTCATACCTTTCTGGCCAGAAGTCTGTAAATAAGAAGAGAACCAGGCCAAATTACATGTTCCACAGTCATGCGCACAGCCTCTGCTTGATTCTGTCATTTCAAATAGACATTTACCAAAGCCACAGCAATATCAGCGAATATAAAGAAAATTATAGGAATTCTGTTACCTATTCTTTTATCTGATTGTTTATTTGTCTATATTTTTTCAAGGGTTTCAGAAGAATGACAACTTTGAGGAAATATCTAGGAAAAGATCATATATTATAAATCTCAGAATGGTCAACTTTGCCCAATTCTGTTCTGAGAAAGATGAAACTATTGTTCCTTACTTCTATATTTCACATTCACATTTAGAGGACAAACAGTATATAAGATTCTGTGCAGGAATAGGCCACAGTATATCCTAATGGATATTATATATATATATATATATATGTGTGTGTGTGTGTGTGTGTGTGTGTTACATATATGCATATATTATATACATGTCATTATATATGCAACATTAGGAAGGTTGAGAACCATATGGATTTTCAAAGAAAGCCACCTGATCTTTCTGAAGACTCTATTCCCTTAATTTCTTGGTCTTTTTCATAAATCTCTACACCTAACAAATTGCTTAGCAGATATAGTTCCTCATGGAATAAATAAAACATAAACACAGGTTGACCCTAACAAAGCTATAGTTTCAGCAAGATATTTTTGAGACCTATGACTATGCCATTTGACTTTCTTCCTTGTTTGCCATTGGCTTCTAGCATTTCTAGAAACATACACCTTTAGTGAGATACTACATCTCTCATCCCTGTTTAATGACAACCCTGAACATGACTTGCAACTCCACGCATTGAGTACCTCTTAGCTCTTACCGTATTTCCCTAGTTTTGTTGAGGGTTGTCAAGTTTCACTGGGTGAAGTATTTGCCTTATTTTGGTGAATTAATATTAGTGTTCAAAGAAAAAATATTTGAAACCAGTTGTGACAAGTTCAATCAGAATCACATAGGGAAAATTTAACTGAATATGGAAATATGGAAGAAAGGGCTATGTGGTCTCTGGCATCAGATACAACTTTACAGTGGAGAATTACAATAACGTAGAAGCACACATGTGTTCATTACTAAATCATTGAAATGACATGTTTAAATTATGAGGTAGGGAAATAAAAATTGTTATAAAAATCAAGTGAGTGTAACAGAAATCATTAAGCAGCATTTTATGTTGACATTTTTTTCTCCAACCATGTTTGGTTCTATTGTAGGTCTCGGGGCCACCCAGCCGCTGGGCCCTAGCACTTCAGGCAGTGTCACAAGTGGGTTCACTCTTGTGGCATGGCTCTCAGACTGGACCACTCAGTGGTTGATTATTCCCCAAATCTCTGTGCCACACTTATCCCAGTGCCTCCCATATTGCAGAAGAGAGGAAGCATTGTACAAGCCAGAGGGGTCAATGATATCACAAGAAAACCCACAGAAACAACTTACCTGGGCTCATAGGAACTCACAGCGTCTAAACCAATAACTAGGGATCCTGCATAGGACTGACCTAGGCCAGCTATATAGATAGATGATAGATAGATGATAGATAGATAGATAGATAGATAGATAGATAGATAGATAGATAGATATAGATAAAAAAGTTGTGCAGCTTGGTCTATTTGTGGGACTCCTAACAGTGGGATCGGAGGATGTCTTTGACTCTTTGATTAGTTTTTGGAACCCTATTTCTCATACTGGGCTACCTTGTCCAACCTTAATAGAACGGAAAGTGCTTAGTCTTGCTGCAACTTGATATGCCAGGCTTTGTTGATACCCATGGGAGACCTTCCCCTTTCTGAAGAGAAATAGAGAAGGGGTATATTGGGGAGTGGGGCAGAAAGAGATGAAATGAGAGGAAGGGAAAACTGTGGTTGAGATGTAAAATGAATAAATGTAAAATCAAGTGAGCCATTGATCTTTCACATTATCGTAAATCATTTACTAGATGAGGCAAAGGTATCTGAGGGTCAAACTAGAGTTTTTAAATGCAATCCTATCATAATTCCAAAAGGTGTACCCTAACCAGCATGCCTAATCAGGTTTTCAAATTTTGAAAACCCAAACAATCACAGGTTCCAAATCCTAAAAGAGGCTAATCCTAATTTTTAGCATTGGAATCCTAAAAATCAAAATCTTGCAAACTGCTAATTCCCATCATTAACAAACAAACAAACAAACAAAATCCACAAAAACAGAAACTGCATAGGAGAAGTAGAGAGCATTGCTGGGAAATGAGTTAAACACAAGTCACGACAACAAAAAAAACCTGGTTTAAAATTGTGATGCTTTTTGTCTTGGCAGTCATTCCAGCTGATGAGATTCCTGGAGTGATAAATGAATTAAAGCTGCATTTGCCTGAAGAAGCCTGTGAAGTAACTGGACAGCTTTAAACATAATGATTCAAGTGGTGGATAAGAAGGCACCACAGGGAGCTGCTGTCAAATTGCCAGCATTGTTTTGATCTCTTTTGCCTTGCGTGCATGCGTGCAAAGGGGATTGCTTTCCCTATACCCCGACGGAGGAACAAGGCAACACAGATTCCAAAACTCAACAGAGAATGTTCAGGCCAGTGTGTACTCAATCCGTATACAAAGTAAAAATGGACACAGTTTCCACCAAGAACCATGACCTGCGAATGTAGCTTAGTAGTAGTGCTTCCTAACATGTGTGAGACCCTACTTCAGTCTATAAGACAGCCAGGAAAGGAAACAGTAAAATAAACCAAGAACAAATATGGACTGGAAAACATTGAAGGCCTGCCTGCAGGACTGCAGACCACTGTAGCTATAAAGCTTTTTAAACCTGAGTTTTCATCATCAGAAACATGGATTTCTCCAATACCTGCCCATAATATATTTTATGTCAAATTTCATTTTGAGTTTTTGCAAAATTTTGTCTCCTATTCTTTCTTGTTCTCTGGCTTCTCTTCCTCATCCTCCATCTTTAGTTTTCTACCACTACTTAAAATCTAAGAGAATTTAACCTTTCCACCTGAGTATTTCATCTCCACATCATGTCAGTATACAGGTATACATGGTATAAATGTGTTTAGATAATTCTAATTATTTCATGCAATTTTAAAAAGGTTTATGTCACTCTGAAATTTCATTATCACAATTCTGATTTTCTGTGTGCACCTAACATTTAAACTTCTTCAGTAAATGAGTACCTGTCAGTTTTAATAGCTTGATTCTTGAAACTGAAAGTTTATTGAAATCTTTGATATTTGAATGACTATATGGCCGTGAGGTCCCATCATATTTTTGAGCAATTTTACAAAAATAAACAAAGAAAGGAAGGAAGGAAGGAAGGAAGGAAGGAAGGAAGGAAGGAAGGAAGGAAGGAGAGAAAAAAAACTATTTCAGCTGACTGCAACTATAAATCATAAAATTAGCAACCATGGTGATATACATTTACTTTTATATATTTTTATTTTGATATTTCTTTCTATATAAAATTTGTCTACTTACAAATGTTGGAGTCATGAAAATGTTGTAAGCACATATAAATGGATTCAATTGCTAAAATGTATGATATTGTTGACTATTTTGATGCATGTTATGGCCAAGCAGTAATTTTTATATAGCCTCAAATAAATATTATTGGAAAGGCATAAAAATCCTTTCCTGATTATATTTTTATGATTTTGATCTTTGGAAATTGGCAACTTTAAGGATCCCTATCTTTGGGATTTAAGCATTCAAAGTGGATTCATTCAGGATTGGTTCTATAATATTTACTTCTATCGCATAGACCATATATCGCAGTTCCTAGATCTAAAGGTAGTTAATATCTAATTGAACAATATAAGTATAGCTAAAGTGACATCACCATTCATTTCAAAATGCAAGTCATGACAACTTCCTCTTTGCTTCAGTGACCTCTTATATCTTATTTTCAAAGTTCTTTTAGATTCCCTATATGGTTAAACAGGCAATAGTACAGTGTTCTGGACAGCTCTTATTTTCTCTTCCAACAGTTGTGTTTTCTATACTATTGAAAATGTTTCTTACCTTTAATCATTGTGAACTAAGGGCAACATAAGATCACTTAATGCATAATAATGTATCGCATCTTAAAAGATAATGGATGCTAATCTGTCCATTACATAGTGATCATTAAACCTATATGAAATCTGTGCATTTTCAGATCTCTTGTAATACTAACATAGCTTATGTTTACAGTATTAGCACAAATCAAGACAATATGCCTTTCCAACCCAAACTTGAATTGTAAGAGCAGAGCTAAAAGCCTTGGTACCTGTGAATAAAGTGATAGAACTTGGGATGACTATAAACTCAGTGGTGATCCAGTAAAGCATTGACGGGTTGGGAGGCGAAGATATTTGGAAAGGAACTGTCATAGTTGGCTTTCTATTGCTTTGATTCTGACCAAAGCATCTTTGGAGAAATGGCATTTATTCAACTTGTACTTCCAGGCCACAGTCATTCATTGAGGGAAGCCAGGGTAGGAACCTGGAGGCTCCAACCTGGTGTGGAGAGCATGGAGAATGCTTCCTTCAAGCTTTCTCAACTTGTTTTGCTTAGTTATTTTTATTCAACCAAGAAAACCATGGAAGGCACCACCCATAGTGGACTGGACCCCACATTTAAATTACTAATAAAAAATAACCCGCACAGTCTGATAGAGAAGAGGTGTTTTTTCATTCTAGGTTTCCTCTTTTCAGATGGCTTTTCCTGTGTCAGCTTGACAAAAAGCTAACTAGCACAGGAGTGGAATACTTTGAAGAGGAAAAGATCTTTTGCTTATACTTCAAGAGACACTGAATTTACATGTGTGGTAGAAGTACTCTGATTTCTTCCTCAGAACTCTGAATCTCCACATGACCACACAAACACTCATACAGAAACACACACACACACACACACACACACACACACACACACACACACATGAAATGAAAGCAGATAGGACACAAATATTTGTCTAAAGTCCCACTGACCAATTTCCTATGATTTCCTCTAATTTCTCAATGGCCTTGAGCAATTCAACTAGTTTTGTTTTCTCATTTATTAGTTATTTTTGGTCACATGAGGAAGATCTGGGGAGACAGAGTTAGGGAGAATTTATTTCTGGTGGTGCAATTTCCCTCTAGCTAAAATGAAACCTATTGCTCAAGTCCCAGAGATAGAACAAACACAGAAACTTAATTTCCAAAGGTGACTCAAGGCAGTGACTAATTCATTTTTGGACCTATAGCAGTGCAATGTAAAGAAGTTTGCCAGAAACTTAAAATGACCCTCACGAAAATTCAGTGTTTTTGATCTGGAAAAAAATATATTGCCCTTCTTAGGAGTTATTTCTACCTTACATTTTTTAGTTCTACATTTTTTTCCCAGAGGATAGAAATAGTAGGACAATTTTTAATCACGGAAAAAGGTACCAACAACATTTAAAAGTAAGTTATTTGTGAACAGTAAGATGGCTGGAATTGTGGAGAAACAGCTAGAGGATAAAGATATGCTTTTTCTGGTGTATCAGCTGGAGCCCGTTTGTGCACACTGTCTGCTGATGTCTTAATTCTGAACCATATTATCAAAGGCTCCAAGCAAAGGTCATCAAACCAACAAACAGAGCCATTTGTTGGAGATAGAGATTAGAGAAATATACATGAGTCACGGCATTTCTCTCTGCCTCTCCAGAGAAGCAAGAAGTGTAAATTCTTCCAAAAATTATTACATATTAAAGCAATAAAGTCACTCAACCTAAAAATGTTCTACTCCTTTTTTCCAATTTCTTATTGGAATTTCTTATTCATCTTGTACTGAGTATTTCACTATCGAAGTACAAACAAAAAAAGCCCTTGATAGGAAATGGAAAAGTGATGAATATCTATCTGTATGACAAAGGGGAAAACATATAGATTTTTTGTTTAGCATATAAGCATTGTTGAGTTTTTTAGTAAACATTGGTTAAAAATTATACAGAAGAAAAAGCCCTAAAAACATTTGCTTGAGATGGTTGTCACACAGATTCCTAGGTAAAGAGTTCTTTGACTTGAGTGATTTAACACTTCCATGTACAATGAAAAAATTAGGACTTTTACTGACTGAATCAATTTCTCCAACCCTCATTAAGACTTCTAATGTCAGTATATATAGTGCATATAAATATACATAAACATATATAAATGTGCATATATAGTATATATAGTGTAATAAATGTGTGTGCATATATACATTATATATTGTGTATGTGTGTATAAGTGTGTGTATATATACACACACACACACATACATATATATTACAACCTTGAAGCAAAGACACATAAGAGACTGGGCTAGAAGGTATAAGTGTTCTTACCACAATAATTATTTTTTCATGACATGAGTAGAAAACAATCAATTAAAATTATTTGTGGCTAGAGAGATGGTTCAGTGGTTAAGAGAACCTGTTTCACTTGGGGAGGTTTCAGTTTCAATTCACACCACCAACAAGGCAGCTCATAACAGGCTATGCCTTCAATTCCAGAGTGTCAGATGCCATCTTCTGGCTTCCGCAAACACCCTCTACTCATATGATGGACATACACACAACACACACACATATACATACACACTAACTTTAAAATCATTTGATACAACTTTTAAAACTAAGCATGATGTGTGTTATTACATGCTTTTAATCCTAGTACAAGGGAGGCAGAAATAGATGGATCCTGTGATTTCTAGGATATCTTGGTCTGAATGCAAATTTCGGTCATCCAGACCTACAATGTGAGACCCTTTACCAAAATAAATACATTTGCTTATTCTTTTCAATAGTTAAGAAATTGAAGATTTTTTCAATCTACAAAATTTTTCAGGCTATTATACCAAACCTCTTCTTCAAAGGATGCTCATATTTACTCATTCACCTAGTCAGCGTGTGCCCATAATTATTCCAGAACTGGGTATATACACAAGGGTTAAAAAAAAAAGGCAACTTCACGTTCTTGATATAGCTTACACATTGTAAAACTTTATCTTTGGTTTATTCGGGCTTTTTTAACAAAATATGTAAGATCAAGAAATACATGAAAAACAGAAGTACATTAATAGGTAAGGCTATGAAAGCCACACTCAAGTTTCCGATTCAGTGTCCTCTTTCTGCCTAAATGAAATGTTCTGTCTTCATGTTCACTTGTAGAAGTTACAGTGTTCCTTTGGGAGTATTCTATAATGACAATAATCTCTTTTATAAAATGGCAGATCTCTCATGACATAGCCATCTCCAAAAGCCCCTGGTATTATGTAGTTACTGAGGATTGCATTCAAAATATAAATCAGGCAATGGAGGGACACACTGATGACAGTAACTCATCTTTTTATTGTTGTCTCTCTAAAGCAAGATACAGATATCTCATAGTACTTGCTCCCCATGTCGTAGATTATTTGGTCTCAACTCCAAAGTCTCAAGTCCACAGTCTTGTCTCTAAATAACAGCGAATATGTTTAAGGGAACTCATGGCACTATTCACATTGGGGCAAATTTCTTTCCAAATGTGAGCCTATAAAATCATCAAGTTACATGTTTCTAGAATGTAAGAGTGAGACAGGCATACAAAAACAGACTTTCCTGTAGCAAGTAGGAGAAATGAGAAGCATTAAAGTTATAATAATTTCTAAGTCCAAAATCCCAACAGGGCAAACATTGCATCTTAAGACTTGCCAAACTTCTTGGTGTTCTTTCTCAAACACGTGCTATAAGATGGGAAAAGCAGGCTATTTTCCAGAACTTCAAGTTCTCCTTCCTTTTGGGTTATAAATTCTTCCATTAAATACATTCTTCTTGTATTTATACCACAAGCAATCATGGTAAGAGATGTTGTTCCTTTAAAACTTCATTGAACAATTTTTTTCTACCATGTACCTTAATTTCTCAAAAGTTCCTTGCTATATAACAAGAGTTACCTTTCCTCTAGTTTTAAGAGTGTTACTCATTACCATCTGGGACTCCGCACACAACCTTTGCCTTCCACAGGTCCACCCACATCCTGCTTAGACCTTGCAGGTAATCTCTAAGATAGCAGAAGCTTTCTGCACAGCTTCCTACTCTTCTGAGTTCTCACTAAAATTGCTTTCACAGTCCATGGCGACAATACAGGTTTTGCAGCTTCAGTAACCATCCACCCTTTAACAGCTACCCAGCTGCAAAGTTAATTCCAACTTTTTCTGGTATTTATTACAGAACTTCAGTACTAAATAGATTTATATTTTTAAATCCCTGCCTTAAAATGAGTAATATATAAGCTATAAAAGAAATTTGTTCATAGTTCTAGAAGTGCAAGGGCAAGGTGCAAGTCATTTTGTGTCTGGTGAGGACACATCCTTTGCCTTAAAGACCGTGCCTTTATAGGGAACTAATCCCAATCAATTCAACAAAGTTCTCGTGATATTATTCCATCCCCAAGACAAATTCTTAATGTCATACTGGAAGGCTTCAGTTTATGAATTTAGGCTCAGTAGATAACAAGGAATCCGCATTCAAACCACAGTAGAATAGAAGAAAAATAATCAATATAAACCTATAAACAATGAGTAAAACAGAATGCTAGGTGACACACGACATCACCCAAGCCTGTGCGTGCGTCTTCTCCCAGTTACCAGTGTATAGTTATGGAGAACTTTCTAAAAAATTGTAAGATTCCAGCCTCCCAGCTTTGAGAAAAAAAAATGTGCTGTGCTATATGTTAATGACACAGCCTTTAAATAAAATTAATGCACATATTTATAAACTGTGTACTTCGTTGTGATTTTAGAAAATGAAGTATATAGATATTGTTAAATAATATAGTTTGAAATATTCACACATGAACATAAATAGGCCAGAAGCAGAGGACATACTTTCATACTCACATTCATATATGAGTGTTTTGCCTACATGTATGTCTGCACTACATGCATGCCTGGCACCAGTGGGGGCCAAGAAAAAGCATTGAATCCCCTGAAGCTGGAGTTCCAGATGATTTTGAGCTGAATGTGAGTGTTGAGAATTGAACCTGAGTCCTATGGAAGAGCAGGGAACTTTCTTGACTACTAAGTCATCTCTAAAGCCTCTACTATTTCTTCCCACTGAAAGCCTATAATTATCTCAAAATTTTCAAAAGTTGATTTGAAATTTCAACATATATGAGAAAAATGCCACATTCATTTCCACTTAACATTTTTTGTTTCTTTCCTTTTTTAAAAAAGAAAACAAATTATCTTTTTTCATTTTTACATACCAATCCCACTTCCCACTCCCTCCCTTCTTCTCATTCCTTCCACCTTCTCTCCCCCCATCCACTCCTCAGAGAGGGTAAAGCACATTGCTTTGGGAAAGTCCAAGGACCTTCCTACTATATCAAGTCTGAGCAAGGCATCCATCTAAAGAGTATGGCTTCCCAAAAAGCCAGTACAAGCAGTAGGGATAAATCCTGGTGCCACTCCCAGTGGCCCAGCAGTCTGCCCCAGCCATACAACTGTCACCCACATTCAGAGGAGATGAGAGCAAGGAAAGAGATATTTTGATTGAGGGAGTCATTATGGGGCTAGCATGAAATTCCTAGGAATCCACAAGGATGACCCCAGCTAGAACCCTAAGCAATAGAGAAGACGGTGCCTGAACTGGCCTTGCCCTGTAGTTAGATTGATAGATATCTTAAATGTCACCATAGAACCTTCATCCAACAACTGATGGAAACAGAGGCCGAGACCCTCAACAGAGAACTGGGCTGAGCTCCCAAAGTCCAGTTGAAGAGTGGAAGGAGTGAGAATATGAGCAAAGAGGTCAAGACCATGATGGGACACCACTGAAACAGTTTGCCTGAGCTAATGGGAGCTCACTAATTCTGGCCGGACAGGGAAGGACCAAACTAGACCCTCCATTTAACAATTGAGTCAAACTAGGCAACTTGAATTACACAGAATATCATATAAAGCAACCTTCTTTCTTTCTAATTTTTATTTTAGATAAACTTATAACCATATTTAGTGTTCTATTTTTATCTTTGCTACAAAATTTACAAAGCTACTATTAGCAGTGATCTATAATAATTTATAAGTGAGTCTAAAATAATCTATGTGGCTTCTGTCTCATTGTTCACTGGCTTTATGTTACATTTGTTTTAAGAAATCCATGAGCATTCACCTATTTCTGACTCCCTAGGACAATATGGCAATATCACTCTGAATCAATTGGTAAAGTCTTCCTGGGGTTCTTGTCATTGATTTTATTCTGCTCAATTGCTTGCAGTTGCATGACCTCATTTTTCCAATGTCAATAGTTCTCATTCAACACTTCCAGCTTACATGGATCTTTCCAACTTGATTTTTCACATATTAATTTGATAGAGCCACTAATCTGAATAGTACCTTCGGTGTTCAGTGAGACTAATTCATAATTTGACTGGCACACAAGACGTAGTCAACCACGAAAGAAAAAGATAACCGGAGAAAAATTAAGCCTTGCATTCTAGATTGGATTCCATAGATAGATGAAATGGTACCACAGTTGCCATTTTACGAATTGAAAATCAGTGAAAAGAATTTTAATATACCGTATGAACCATGCATGGCCAGTCATCTGAGGGTAGCCACTATAATCTAAGAAAAATAAAACAGCTGCACTAACCCCTGTAAGACAGCCTTGCTGGACAGGGACTTCTGGGATTCATCTGAATAACTCCTTTTCTCTTCTTATCTCCTTAGGGCCAGGGTTCTCAGGTTATTTATTCTTACCATCATGAGGAAGTTGAAATGTTTCTGAGGCTTCCCTGACTGTCCACACACTTAGCATCTTCTCATCACATCTACCCTAACTACCTTCCATATCACTATGATCTTTCTTTCTGGTACTCTACAAACAAACAATAAAGGATAAAATAGTGTGACTGGAAGATGTATCAGAGATTAAGAGTGTCTGTTGATCTTCCAGAAGTCCCAAGTTTGATTATCACAACCATATCAGGTGCTCACAACCAGCTGTAACTTCAGGACCAAGTGATAAATATCTCTGGCCTCCACAGGCACCTTACTACTGTGCACATACCCACTCACAGACACAAACATCTGCAAATAATTAAAAACAATAAAATCTCAATGTAATCCATCATATAAATAAACTGAGAGAAAAAAACCATATGATCATTTCATTAGATGCTGAAAAAGCATTTGACAAAATTCAACACCCCTTTATGATAAAGGTCTTGGAGAGATTAGGGATACAAGGATCATATCGAAGTATAATAAAAGCAATATATAGCAAGCCGACAGCAAACATCAAATTAAATGGAGAGAAGCTCAAAGCCATTCCACTAAAATCAGGAACAAGACAAGGCTGTCCACTGTCACCATACCTCTTTAATATAGTGCTTGAAGTCTTAGCAATAGCTATAAGACAGAATAAGGAGATCAGGGGGATTCGAATTGGAAAGGAA
>PVIU01012651.1:0-59114 GCA_004026605.1 Ondatra zibethicus | reverse complement strand
ATAGAAAACGCTATCCTGAGTGAGGTAACCCAAACCCAGAAAGATGATTATGGTATGTACTCACTCATTAGTGGACCCTAGCTATAAAATAAAGGTCACCAAGCACTTAGCTCGCAAGCCCAGAGAAGCTGAATACCTAGGTGAACCCAAAGAAAGCATACACAGAACCTCCTGGAAGTTGGAAGCAAACAGGATCATCCTGGTATGTTTTTCATTGAATAATATGGAAAGCATACTGATTTTTGTGTGTGTGTGAGTGTGTTAATTTCGTGCCTTACTTCTTTCTTAAAAGCTAATTAGGTCTATGAATTTCCTGATGGAGTCTGTAAGGTCTCTTATATATAGCATCATATCTGGGATACTTTCACTGATGGTGAAACAGTAAATCTGTGCAGCCACTATGGAAATCAATGTCGAGATTCCTTCCTCAAAAAGCCAGAAATAGAGCCACTGTGCTATAAATCTGTATCACTCTTGAGCCTACACCCAAAGGACTATGTATCTTAATATGGATATACTTGGCTCATTCATGTTCAACACTGCCCCCTTTACAATAGTTATAAAAATGGGATCAGACTAGATGCTCACAAGCTGATGAGTGGATAAAAAATATGATATATACACAAAATGAAATTTAATACAACTCAAAAATTGAAACATTGGAATCTGCAGGTAAATGGATGAATCTGTCAAAACTAATAGTGATTGAGGTAAACCCTATTAGAAAGATAAACATCACATATTCTGACATGTAGTTCCTGGCTTTGAATCTTTATATTTTTGTGTTTAATTTGGAGTACCTATAGAATATAGAAAACTTGAATGAGAACACTGAGGTGAGGAAAGCCATAAAAAGGGAAGACAGTAGGAAATAACTAATGTGAAAATACAGAAGAGGCAATATGTGAAATGGAAATTTTTAATGAGGGAAGAACGTAGGAATGTAGAGAAGATGAAGGAGCATGAGGAGGGTTGAACAAAGTAAGGACTGTATGAGAAGCAACTACTCTGTTAGCTTTTTAAAAATACCAGTTTAGAAAGTGTTATGAGGAAATATCATCCACAAATGCTGAATAATGAAGCTGCTAAGTCATGAGTTATTAAGTAAAAAAAAATCCAAGTCTCAGTTATGGGATACCTCTTAGAAATTTTTGCTTAAGGAAATCTGTTACTCCTCCCACAATAATAACAAGCTTCTTATACATGTCTTGTTTACTCAAAACTGCTATTTGATAAGACCAAATTGCTGAAGAATGAACACACCTTCACTGAAATACACAGAAAAAAATTAAACTGGAACTGAACTGGAAGCTTCCTTCATGATGGCAATGGCTATGTACGTTGTTGGGTAAGAAGAAGTACCACTTAGCTGTTAGCACAATGATCTACAATATTGGCTTGACAGGCAAGACCTACAAACTGTGTCAATTATCTCTAGACTGCTTTGGATCTAACCAATGGCTCTGTGAGTCATGGAGTTACTTTATACCTGGTACTATAAACATGGTCAAAAATCCATGACTAAGAGGGTCTTAGATACTAGGAGGGAATTTTCTCCTGCTGCATAGCTAAACTGACAAAGCACCTAGCTGACTTCTAAATATTTGTTTATACCTATAGATAGTGTTACACTCATTACTGATTTGAGAATCCTGTCTTTGCAAGAACAATATAGAGCCTCAAGGCAAGTGTTGAGA
This sequence comes from Ondatra zibethicus, assembly GCA_004026605.1. Classification (NCBI taxonomy): domain Eukaryota; kingdom Metazoa; phylum Chordata; class Mammalia; order Rodentia; family Cricetidae; genus Ondatra; species Ondatra zibethicus. The sequence goes on along the minus strand of PVIU01012651.1, from coordinate 57,417 downwards.
ATAAATGATGGTTGAGTGCTCAACTTTATACTACCTCTTCTCTGCTCAAAGAACACTGTAGAAAAGGCACAAGAAAGAATGGAGAGCCAGAATATAGGAAAGAGGGATATGAAATGCTATTTTCCTTCTGGTTGTTACATCGCCACTGAAAAATGTGATATCACAATGTCACTTGCACTGGGCCTGCATAAGACTAAGGCTGTCATCAGTCAATCATGGAACCATAAGGTGTTCATGGGTTCATACTCTATCCTGTTTAACTGCTGGATGGTCAGTCATTATCTTCACTTATACACACACCAGTGAGCCCCACTAAACTCTACTAGACAGCTCCAACCACATGATAACTCAGAGGGTCCTTGTGAAACTCACTGGTTACAAAACAAAACAACAAAATTTGAATGTGGAGGAAAAGACCTGGGGTGGGTGGAAATGGTGGGAGAGAGATGGGTGCTGGAAATGAGAGTAAACAAACTGCATTGATATCTGTATCTTATTGCCAAAGGACAAATATAATGAACAAAAATAAAAGCAGTCCCAGAGGAACAAAAAGACATATCAGCAATAGAATCCCAATGTGCTTTAGCCTGCATTTCTTAGTAAAAGCATGGCAAACTCAGAGAGAGTGGGATAATACATTCAGAATTCTGACAAAAGTGACAACCAAAGAATTGTAATCCTGCCTTCAGATGCCAGTAAGAGATGAAAGCCTTTTACATCCAAATAAAAATTGAAGAAATTCATTACCAACAGACGTCAAGTATAAGAAATGCTAAACAGAATTCTTCAGTGTGGAAGGAAATGCCCTGAGATTGTACATCTTACAGTTAAACTAGGGAGTTAAATGCAGAAATCCTGAAAGTGAAGTGACCTCAAGGAAAGCAATTATCCATTAGTATAATGTCTATTGATTAAAGGTTATTGATAAAATAGTTACAGTAATGAATTTTGAAAAAAAACACAATATGAAATTTTATATATTGTGATATCAAAAATTTAAGAAATGTATAATTTAAAGAAATCTTTCAATAATGAAATCTATTATCCTGAAATAGTATGCATTAGCCACAAGATGCTTTTTTGCAGGCCTGAAAGTAAGCACAAGCCAAAACTTGTCAAATTATTATAAAAATACATCAAGGAATCAAACATTCTAGTAGAAAATTAATAAAAACAAAAAGACTCAAGAGAGACAAAAACCTTCAATTAGAGCCAATAACAAAATGCAGGTACTCCCCCCACCTTCCTGATGCACTGTGACATTAGGGAGATAAAGAGCTAACATGATGTACCCTACTCAACTCTTGCACTACATTTAATGTTTTCCATAGACTGAAAGGAAAACCTAGAGAAACAGTCTACAGGACTGGTGTACAGAAATATGCCTACCAGCACTTGACAGGTAGAAGCAACAGAAACACACTATAAGCTACAGAACAAGTTTCATGGCAGTCAGGGTTAAAAGGGGAAATACAAAAGAGAAGAGAATTGACTATACCAGATAAAATCCCCTTTAACTCAGAAAAGGCACAACAAAGAAATGCATTATTTAATGACAAAGAGACCAACTCAGCAAAGTGCTACCAATTATTAATATGTATATACCAACAACAAAGCATCTAATTAAAAATGATAAATACTAATAAATCTAAGGCAAAGAAAGAAAGCAATGAGTTTTTCAAAGACTCAATACCACTGAATAGTGGGAAAGATTCATTTGGCTTGAGAGCTGTGTTCAGAGCTCAGGTACTAGCAACAGGATTAAATGAGCCTTTAGACTTAAAGTTGAATTCCTTTGGTTTTCTTCTAAAACATAAATGCCAGAGATAAGTCTTATTAAAATAAGAACTATTACTAGAACCGAGGCATTTGTTGAGTTGCTATATTGTTTGCCTTCTACAAAGAAACTTGCCTCAAGTCAAAGTTTAAGAAAAATTATAAAATCAACCATGAATTTACATAACATTATCAAAGGTTGATAACATTAATGACATCTTCCTTTAGAGAGCAGAGATGCCAGGCAGTACAGTGACATCATTAGTGCTGGAACAATGGGAAAATTAAAACTCTATACTTGATGCCGTCTACTTTGAAGTGAGTTGAAAAGCCAGGCATGTGTGGCCTGTGCATGTCATATAGCACTAGGTAGGCTATAGCAGGAGGATAGCATTTTGAGGCTAGCCTATGATAGTTGGTGAAATATTTTACGAAGTTAAAAATCATGATCTGTCTGTTTTCATGGGAAAACATACTGCTGTTATTCTGCTAAAGGAACATAACAATAAAATAACTACATGTTGCTATATTAGCAACTACATGTTGCTGTATCACTAAGCACTCAACACAGAAGCTTCTTATAATATATGGTATTTTTTAAAAGGCCTTTAACTGGAAAATGCACAGAGTGAGAGACTTGGAGCACTTAGTCCTAAGTCAGACATCTTTATCAAGCCATTCCCTTAACTCTCAGGGTAATATGTGGACATTAAGCTGGGAAGATTATAAGAGACAGAGTTGAATTATGACTCCAAGGATGGTGACAGTCCAGATATAGGAGGACTGGTACACTTAGGAACTCAAACAGATCTGGCAACATGTACAAGACTGACATAAGATGGAAGTCAGATAGGGTCCCAACACTGAGTTGCAAGTAGGTACAGGTTGCTCTCCCCCACCACTGCCAGTCAAGGAATTATTTTCAGATGATGCCCACTAGCAAAGGGAAAATCTGTTTTCTTTAGTGGAGTGTCACTGAGTATATCAAAAACAATACTGGGTAGGACCCATGCACAGGATGAGTTGGCTAACACAAAATAAACTCCATAATGATTTTTGTGGTTTTTCTCTATGGTTTGGTTTGGTGACTGAGATTTCTGTCCTGTCCAGACCTGCAGCCTTTCAGTCACAAAGAAACACATAGAAGTCTACATTAATTATAAACTGGTTGGCCTATTAGCTCAGGCTTCTTATTAACTAATTCTTACATCTTATATTAACCCATTATTCTTGTCTGTGTTAGCCACATGGCTTGGTACCTTTTATCAGCGAGACATTCTCATCTTGCTTCCTCTCTTTCTGGGTGATAACTGAGCTTTCCTCTTCCCAGAATTCTCCTGTTCTTGTTGCCCTGCCTCTATTTCATCCCTGGTCACCCAGCCCGTACTTTCTGCCTGGCTACTGGCCAATCAGCATTTTACTAAAATACAAGTGGCAGAATAAAAGACCATTGTCCCAGAGCATTGGTTATTTTCTTTTGTTGGTTCTATGTGTTTGTTTTGACTGTTTTTAAAAATTATTTCTTTCTCTTGAAAATAGATTCTTCTCTCATATAATACATTTTAGTTTCCCCTCTCCCTACTATTCCCTCTTTCCCCAGTACCACTCCATTTCCATTTCCTCTTCAGAAAAGACCAGCCCTCCAAGAGACAACAAACAGGTCAAAACAAGATACAATAATACAAGGCAAAAGCCCTCACATTAAGTCTGGACAACACAACCCAATATAAGGTAAACAGTTCCTCTCATGAAGTGGCCTTAATTTAAACCACACATTGATTGATGACTCCAACATGTTCTACGCCACCATTTTCCCAGAAAATTTTGCAGTCAGCATTGATTGTAGGTAGAGGTTTTTGTGGTTTGGTTGGTGTCTAGATTTCTCTTTCTGTAGAACGTAACTTCTTGCACCAAAAAAAAAAAAAAAAATAGAACATGGGGATGAAGGGTTCATGCAGACCCCAGCATAAAGCTGAGTAGTTTCTGTAAGGTAAAGACACCATCAATAGGACAAAGAGGTAGCTTAAGAATGAGAAAAAGTTTTTCCAACTCCAAATCTGATAGAGGTCTAATATCCAAAATATATAAGAACTCAAGAAATTAGATAACAAAAAATAATTCAATTTAAAAATGATACATACATCTAAATAGCAAATTCTCAATAGAGGAATCACAAATGCATGAGAAACACTTAAAGTTCAATATCATTAGCCATCATGGAAATTCAAATCAAAACTACTTTGAGATTTCATCTTACGCCTGTAAGTGTGGCTAAGATCAAAAACATATGACAGCTCACTTTTCCATTGCTAGTGGGAGTTCATACTTATATATAGCTACTATGGAAATCAATATGGCAGCTCTTCAGAAAATTGGGAATCCATCTGCCTCAAGACGCAGCAATACCACTTTTGGTCATTTACCCAAAAGACACTACATCCTACCACAGGACAATTGCTTAACTATGTTCATTGCAGCTTTATTCATAATAGCCAAAACCTGGAAATAACCTACATACCTGTCAACTGAAGAACATATTTTAAAAATGTGATACATCCACACAATGGAGTACTACTTGACTGTCACACACACACACACACACACACACACACACACACACACACACACACACAAATGACTTAATGAAATTTCCAGGCAAATGGTTGCAACTAGAACAAAAAAAAAATCTGAGTGAAATAACCCAGACCTGCAAAAACAACTACAGTTTATGTTCCCATCTGTTGTTGGATGAAGGTTCTATGGTGATATTTAAGATAATCATCAGTCTAACTACAGGGTAAGGTCAGTTCAGACACCCTCTCCTCTATTGCTTAGGGTCTCAGCTGGGTTCATCTCTGTGGGTTCTTGGGCATTTTTATAGAGCCAGGTTCTTGCTAACTCAATAATGGCTCCCTCAATCAAGATATCTCTTTCCTTGCTCTCATATCTGTCCTTCCTCCATCTCGACCATCCCATTCCCTCAAGTTTTCCTCATGGGAACAGAGGCAATGACCCACATCGGAGCACTGGACTGAGCTCCCAAGATCCAATTGAAGAGTGGAAGGACTGAGAGTATGAGCAAGGAATTCAAGACCATGAGGGGGTCATCCACTGAGACAGTTTGCTTGAACTAACGGGAACTCACCAACTCCAACTGGACTGGGAGTGAACGAGCATGCAAACAACCAAGCCCCTCTGAAGGGGGTTGACAGCTGGAGCAGAATGAAGGGTCACTGATAGTGACACTGGGATGTGTCGCTACTGCATATACTGGCTTCATGGGATCCTAGTCTCTTTGGATGTAAACCTTGCTCAATCTAGATGTAGTAGGGAGGGCCTTGGACTTTCCACAGGGTGGGGTGCATGGCACTCCCCTAGGGTTGGAGGGGTGGGGGAGGGCTGATGGAGGGAGAGGGAGGGAGTGGGAGGAGGGGAGGAGGGGAGGGAGTGGGAATTTGGATTGGTATTTTTTTAAGTAATAAAAAGAAAAAAATACAACTACAGTTTATTCACTTATAAGGGACTATCAGCTGCTAAGTAAATGATAAGCAAGCTACAATACACAGGCCCATAGAGGTTTGATAAAGAGAATGTCTATGCAGGAATGCATGGACATCTCTGGGAAGGAGAAATAAAATAAATTTGCAGGTTGACTGGGAATGGATGGGCATATGAGTGGGAAAGGAGAAATGGTGGGGAGTGATAGAAAGGAGAGAGTCTGTGGAAAGACAACAGGAGTAGGGGAGCATTCGGGGAATGGTGTGGAAACCTATTGCAGAGGAATCTTCCTCGGATATATGAGGGTGTCCCTAGTGAGGACTACTCCTAGTAATAGAGGAAATAAAGTCTCATAAGGATCCCTAAACAACCCAGGGTAATGCTTGGACAGAAGGCTGCTCTCTGAAAACTGATAGCAGGGCCCCATTGCCAAGGACAATATCCACACAGCTCACTGAATGTGTAGAGGTCAAGCTGGAGCCTGCATGGAGACTTTGCTGCCCTATTTCTTTTTTCTTTTCTTCTTTTTTTTTGAGAGAGAGAGAGAAAAAAACATGAATATGTTTGGATGTGGAGATGGGGAGGATCAGAGAAGAGTTGGGGTAGGTGAACAATATAATCAAAATGCATTCTATGTACAAAATCAAAAACCTATCCAAAATAAAATTCAGAATATCTTTATAGAAAAGAGTACTGAAATGTCCTATGATGCAATACCAGAAGAATAAATTTTCAAAAGTTACTGTGGATCATAAAAGCAAGTAAAATTGTTTCCATTGACTTTGTTGACCTTTGCAAACTCTGTTGTTTTCTTCCCCACTAAGAATTGGCACTGAGTTCACTTTATTATCAATTTAATATGTTGGTCATGTTATTATGGAGTGGATTTATAGATCCAAATTTTATGTTTAAGTCATGAGCATTAGTGTCTCAGAATATGACCTTCCTTCACAAAGAGTGTTTTTACATATATGATCAAGTTAAAGGGCAGTCATTAGATCCTAATGGAACATTACTTATGTCCTTATGAAAAGAAGAATTGTGGACACAATGACACAGGCAGTGAAAATACACATTATGGATGGAAGATAAGGTGTCCATCACACAAGTAAGCAGTCTGAAATGGATTCTTTCCACAATGCGCTGAGAAGGGACGGACCTTACAGATGCCTTGGGTTAGTCATCACTTACACAGCATATAATACATGTCTATGGCCTATGTTACCCAGTTTATACTACTAATAATATACATATTAGGCCTAATTCATTAATACACAGTTGTTACTCTTTATGCAATGGAGCTTGCTAAAGAGGACACAATCAGACATCAGGTAAACTTAGGCAAGGGATCCTGAAATCAATACATTACAAATGGTGTTTAACTTGTGAGGACAAAACCTCATAGAAGAGTTTCTGAACCAAGTATTTACAACCAACACACACTATGAGCCTAACAGTTGCCTGATTAATTTAGACCATTTTGAATAATAATGAAGTTGGATAACAGCATAAACATGAGACTATCTGTTTATCAGCTGAAGCAGGACAATGGGGCTGAAATGAAGGAAAGAGCAGAAGAAAGTGATTGCATCAGGCACACTGTTGAAATCTAAAGTCAACTGACTCACCCCCAAAACAGAATGAGGCACAGGGACAGGTAAGGAAGTTCAGAGGTTCAGAGAAGGATGAAGATCTTCTTGAAGAATTAATGAGTTATAAATTACTAATTGTCATTTGCAGTTTAAAAGGATATTTATAATAGCTGGTGAAGTAAAAATATGTATGAAAAAGTCTGCTCATAACTACACAAAATTGGCAGGTTTATAAAAAATACTATAACTCATTTGTTTCTACAGATAGATTTTTTGTCACAATGAAATGGATATTTTCATTAATATATATGATTATGGAAAATATATTTTTAACACACACATACACAATATACATTCTGCAATTGATGTATTGATACTGAGTTGTATGGAAATCTCCCAACAAATCTTGTATGACTTATTGCAAATCCAAAGCCATAAACTGGAGAAAAGAAAGCATCTTCAACAAATACTGCTGGGAAAGCTGGATGTCCACATTGTTGTGAGGTAATTTTTTTTGTACACTGTAAAGATATGTCTTTGCCATGTACCTTCTGATTGGTTTAATTAAGATCGGACTAGCCAATAGTTAGGCAGAAGAGAATAGGAGGGACTTTCAGGCAGATAGAGGAACTCAGTGGGCTAGAATCTGGTACAGCAGGAGATGCCAGCAAGACACTGAAGAAGTGAGACATGGTACAGAAGAGACATAACAGAGCCATGTGGCAGAATGCACATTAATAAAAACAGGGTAATTTAAGCTGTAAGATCCAGTAGAACAAGCCTAAATAAAGGTAAGCTTTCATAGTTAATAGTAAGTCTCCATGTCATTATTTGTGAGTTGGCAGACCAGAGGAAAGTCTGGCTATGACACATGCAAAAGAATAACATAAGATACATATGCCGCACTTTGTACAAATAACATAAACCTTTAAATGAATGAATCAAAAACATAAATGTGAAACATGAAACAATGAAACTGCTAGAAGAAAACATAGACAATACCTTATATGATACCTATGTAGGAATGAATTTCTAACTCAGACTCCATTTGTCTAAGAATTAAGAAAGAGAATGGGCAAATGGAACTTAAAAAACCTGAAAGCATCTTCATAGCTGAAGTAACAATTCATCAGGTAAAGAAGAGGCCCACTGAATGGGATTTTATCTTTGCTAGCTATGGGAACCCTCATTCACTTTTGAGAAATTGCAAACTGTTCTACTCATTCTGAAAATTAGTATGTAGAATGCTCAAGATGCTAAAAATAAATCCATCTATAACATTTCTTGGTATATGCCCAAAGGACTTGACATCCCATCCCACAGATACTTGCTCTATAATATTCATTGATTCTCTATTCCTAGCAGATTAGAAATGGAAACAGCCTAAATGATGAAAATGAGGCATATGTACACTATGAACTATTATTCACATATAAAGAAAACTGAAATCATGAAACTTGCAGATAAATTAATAGAACTAGAAAAGGTCATATGGAGTTAGTTATTCTAGACCTAGAAAGTCAAATGCCCTATGTTCTCTGTCATCTGAGGCTCCTAGCTCTAAACATTCAGATGTTATAGTACATAATCCAACATGACTTCAGAAGCTAGTAAAGTAAAAATGGACCATATCTGGTAAGGGTAAGGAAGCAATCATGAAGGGAGCAGTAGAATCAAATGATCTGATAAGGGAAATGGGAAAGGGTGCACTCTAATTTGGGAGGAGGGGAAATATATACAGAAAAAGGTGGAAGAAGTAGAAAATACCAATGAGAAAAAGTCATATGAAATCATATTGTTAACTATCTAGCTTTAAAAGAAATTTTAACCCATTCAAGCCTTGTATTGATATACATACAGAGTTTAAATAGAATATTTTCATTTGAGCTAAAAGTACTCCCTCCAAGAGTCAAAAATCCCGATATTTAACAGAAAACCCAACATTAGGCATGAAAAGCTTTCTTCTAAGTTGCTGGTCATGTTTGTCCAAAAGACCATTTAAACCTTATAGGCTATTGCTACATTACCCATGGTTGCCCCCTAGAGCTGGGAGGTAAGTCCCTATTAGTGAAGACACTAGGCATCTTAAACACTGGCCTCAAAGGGCTCTGAGCTGGAACTGACACAAATGCCTCCTCCTGGAGCACTAGCTTTCATGTAGCAGAAGGCTCTATGAAAGTGACCAAAGGAGTGGGGTAATCAGCAGTCCTAACTAGCTGAAACACAGCATTGGCCAGCATGGCTTAATAACCATGGGATAACCTAGGGATACATTTATCCTGCAACCAACTGTTGCATCAACTGCTTAAACATGAGGTTGACAAGGACAACAATGGACATGACTGTAACCAGTAACCCTAGATATGGTAGTGGCATAGATACTTACTGGTAATCAATAACTCTCTAATTGGACTTAAGACCCATTCAACTACAGGGAAGTCAGACTTGGTATTAGAAGCATAGCTAACTACCCTGGGATAGTAAAGTACTGGAGGAGAACTAACCATCTCTTTAAAGAACCAGTTTAATTTTAAACTACAGTTTAAATATTTGTCACTATACCCACAAGTAAGTGTTGTCCTTACCTCTCATCAAGGAAATTTTTCTGTGCAAAAAGATGGAGATCCTCTCAGAGAACCATAATCAGTCAAAATACAGATTTGTGAAGATGGTTCCAATATATACAAAATAATCCTTGCACCTAAGTCTTAGGGAACAATAGTGAAGAGGTGGTAGAAAGATTATAGAATCCAGAAGATTAGGGAGTTTTCTGTGAGACTATGTGTCCTTATAATCTCTGCAGCTATAGCAATAAAGCTTCACCAACTTCTAAACATGAGATTGACAAGGACAACAATAATAGACATAACAAAGTGGACTGGGGTGTAGAGGGGCAAATCCGGGATTGTCTTCATGAGGACAATGTGTACCAAACTGATTGCCCAATGCCAAATTTTTGCCACAAAAACATACAAAAAAATGACAATGTAGACTGAGCAGGTTATACTTAAGAATATTTATGTGTATATGTACATATATGAAGGTTGTAGGACTCAGCCAGCCATGAAAAGCTTAATAGAAACAGATCACCCAAAGGAAGTTCTTTACTTCCAACCATTATCACCTGCCAGTGTAGGACTCTGCCATCAATAAGTTTAATAGAGCCCTGATTCTCAGTAGTTTACCCTGAAGCAATACCTGGTAGCAGAAAGGACCACAAACTGAGACTATCTGAGCACCACCCAAGAACAGACCATCCAAAAGAAATGCCTAATGTTCCAAGCGTTGTACATAGGATCACATGCCAGCACACACTCACCAGGACAGCCCGAGACAAATGTCAGCCAATCAGGGGTCCTGAACCTTAGAAATCCCTCACCCCTACATTTACTACTATAAAAACCCAACTCTAACTGAGGCAGAGACTCTCCGTTTATTCCAATATGTTGGATGTGCTGAAAGACTGAGTTTGTGTACTTGTATAAAATAAAAGCTCTTTGCTTTTACATACGGAACTTGTTTGTTTGTTTTTGAGTAACTTCACGGATCGGGGCATAACAAAGGTAACAGTGATTAATGAAAGAAAAAGCCATGAATTTGAATGAGAGAAAGGGCAGGTGTATGGGAGGTGGAGGGAGAAAATAGAAAGGGAAAATTATATAAATATATTATAATCTCAAATGTGAAAGAAAGAAATACATCTGATTATTTTATTTATTGCAGTACTTTATTACGATGATCTGTAATTGAATACAGTTTTTCTGAGATACATCTATGGGTATGTATTTGGAAATATGTATTTGTTTACCTAAACATATAAGTGTAAACCTATACTAACAACTTTATTAACACATTTATTTCATTCATTTACCATTTAAAAATATAAATTTTCAATTAGCTATAATTAATTTTGTAGAAATATTTTAATCCTTGACCAATTGCCCTAATACCTTTTACAATATTATTTTATTAATGTATTTAAAATTCTCCTTTCCTACATATACATTTTACATGTAGTGATGTCATTTAAACAGTCTTTTCTTTCATTTTTCACTCTTAGCTAATTATGTCTGTTAGCAATACTGGCAATTGGAATTGAAATACTGAAACTTCAATTTCCATTGGATTTTGTCATTATCTTTAATTCTCACTGATTTCATTTGGGTTCAGACCCCAGCATGTCACAATGACATAGCATAATGCTAAAATAAAACATTCGTCCCATTTTTGTGCCAAGTCCCAGCTTGAAAACTTGTTCTAGATTTTAATTAGGCATGCAATGAAGGGCCTGTGTGAATTTTTCTTAGCATCCTACCACAGAAAGCTTTGCATAGATCTTTTGGGTTTCTATGTTTTCTTAGCAAGAGAATTTACAGCTTTGTCCATACTTAACTTTTCAAAGATATTGCAGTAAAACATCATAGAAACTAAAGATTGTGTCTCCTCTGGGACCAGAGGCAGATTTGTCCTGTCTAGGATGAAAGTGCTGATGCCTCTATCTGAAACAAAGATTGAGCAGTTGGATCCTGAAATCTCATTGGAGGTTTCTTTCTTGGATTCAGGCTCCTCATTTGGAAGTGAATATCTCGTAGTTTCTTGGGTCACTCTCATTGCACTGGAGGGATTTCAAGGCACAAAGAAGCAAAGTGAACTTGAGACTCTGATATCCTCCTATCAGAAATAAGAAATCTCGTTCTGTTTCATGGTAGACCCTGATTGGCTAGTATGGAGAAGACATGGGAAAGTTAACATTGTCAACTTTTCAACAGGGAATTATAATTTTGTATGGTATTCAGACTAATATAGATGTCATGGCAGTGCTCCAGACAGGCTACTTTTTTGTTGTTACACTGTTACACAGTGATTAACTGTGGCGACTTTGTAAACCAGCTTTGACTACTGAGCTTGAATTATTTTCTGACTGGACCTGAAGCCAGTCTTGCATTATAACTGTCACAACCAAGCATGAGGCTATTTTGAGATTGTCAGGGATTTTTCTAACCTGAGATCTTAACACTAAGTATTTGCTTGGATCCTTTTGATTTCAAGTCTCTCTTCACTCTCTTCTTCCCTGTGATGTTACCACTTGTGTCTGGTGGTGAATCTCTTTGGACTCTAAATGATGAATTACTTTCCTGTTACTGTGGTAAACTACCCCATACAGAGAGCAAGGTAAGGACTGAAGCATTCATTTTGCTTTTGAGTTCCAGAGGGATAGAATCCATCTTTGTGGGGAAGACATGACAACAGGTGGCAGGAGCAGGAAGCTGGCTGACAAAATTTTCACCAATCTTTAGGAAGCAGAGTGAACAGCAAGTAGAGTGAGGCTGTAACCCTCAGAGCCCACCATCAAGGCTTCCTTTCTCCTTGTCAAGCTTCCATAACCATTCAAATAGCCCCACCATATAGGAACCATGTGAGCCTATGGGGGGGGGGCAGTTCTCATTCATACTATGCCACACAATCTGTATTTATCCTTAGATATTCAAATTACTGTCTACCAAGTAATACTTTCACCTTGCAGCAGTTGGTGGGCGTCTCATGCCACCCAGTGCTAATGCACACAGCTGTGCTTTTTGTGCTTTTTGAATTGTCATTTAAGAAAATAATAGTTTAAAAGCAGTATATAAAACAAAATATTTATTAGTAAATCCATGTGTATCATACAGTTACCTTAGAATTGGCATAAGGTTTTATATTTACTTTTATAAAAGTAAATACTTATGTGACAGGTTAAGAGTTGATAATTACATAATCACTCATAAATATGATTATGGTTTAGCCTTGAACTCAGAATGCCAGATTCCAACTGCCAAAAATTAAACATAACCTTTATTTAATCTCATTGCTTTGTATTATGCATTACAATAAAGACTGGGATTAAACACTGAATAAAATTCACTTTTGTCATGGAGATATTGGACAAGGTATAAATTCTTAGTTTTCATTTACACATTTATGCCAATGCCAAACATTCTTTAAAAAAAAAAAAACAGGGTTTGGCTTATTTTTAGCCATTTAGTATACCATGTTATGGAAATGAGACAGGAGATCAAGAGTTCTAGACCTGCCTGGAATCCTGCCTCCAAATAACAAAAGAAAAAATCTTTGACTTGGGGGAACTTGATTAGCAAGGCAGTACTTGATGAGTGTGCATAAATCACATGGTTATCTCCAGGACGAATGAGTCTAATCTACATGGGAAGGAGAAAAAGACAAGATCTCTTGAGTATATTGGGAGCATGGGGACCTTGGGAGAAGGTTGAACGGGAGGGGAGACATAGGGAGGGGAGCATAGAAAAATGGAGAGCTCAATAAAAAAATTTTAAAACGGGAGCAACAAGAAAAAGCAGCACCATATGAACTGTGGATGCTCACCTACAGCTCTTGCTCGAGGTACCTTACTATCAAAAATTCATTAGGACGGTCCCCACTAATTTCATGCAGTGGAAGAACCTTTCTCATTAGTTAGGGAATGCTCCATTTCCAGACCCATAGAAGTCTTCCTACTTCTTTCAAGACTTTCTTGCTTCATATCCTCAACGTTCTTAAATATGGCAATAAAAACTCACACATTTTGTTTCTAAATACTTTTTTTCTCCTGTTTTAGTTTCTTCTCATGTTGCTGAGTTAAACTTATTATCAAAATAAAACTGGACAGGAGAGGGTCAATTTGACATCTGTTTTTACACCGCAGTTCATCATTCAGGGAAATCAGGTCCAGGACTCAGGGCAGAAATCTCGAAGCAGGAATTAAAACAGAAACCATGGAGAAACACTGCTTACTCATTTGCTCTCTATAGCTTGCTTAGTTTTCTCTCTTATGCAACTCAGGACCACAAGAGCCACTCAGAGTCCAAGAGCGGCTCTGTCCACAGTGGGCTTGAACCTCTTACATCAATTGGGAATCATGAAAATGCTGCATAGACTTGAACACAGGCAAATCTGATTTCTCAAAGGGAATTCCTTCCTCCAAGATGATAGTAGCTTGTGTCAAGTTGACATAAATACTAACAAAACAACTGAGCCCTTGCCAACTTGACACCTATATACATCACTACTAAATCACAGCCTTTCTTTTCTTGTACATCCTCAGTTATCAATATTATGTGGATATCACATTATAAAATATACTATAATCTTAAAAAATACTATAACCTTAAAGCACTACAGTTTTTTGTTTGTTTGTTTTTAGTCAACTACTTAAAAGTTCCTCCTTTTTGCAATAATCAAAGTCTTTTTCAAAATCTTAAGTCTACCAGCTGTGGGATTCTATACAATAAAAAATAAGGAATATACTTCTTATTCTAAGAGGGAAGAACTAGGTCAAAGTCACAATTAGATCTAAGCAGAACCCCAATCGAACAGTATAAATAGCCCACCGTCTAATGTCTGACACTCGATCATGATCTTCCAGGCTTCAGATGGCTGGGGAAGGTCCAAGTCTCCCTCTCTGCCATTTGCAGCACACATGTGTTCTCAGGCCATCACTATTCTACACCTGCTATTGTCCTAGTCAGTAATGCAACAGTACTGGGATCACTCATATGCTGGAGTCTCCACTGCAACTAAGATCATACCTTCAATAAAGTCCTCCTCTTCATTGAGACTGATGCTGCCACCTGGAGCCAAGCCATGACTGTTCTCCATGATCCCTTCAATCATGGAGTTTCCTTTTCAATTGAGGAATACTATTACCAATGTCCATTTCTTTCTTATCTTCATTGAGGGCATGACCCTGTCACCGAATACCAATGCTAAATTTCTCTCCATTTTTCCCTTCCTACCTTCAAACAAGTACAAGTACACTTTTATACATTATTGAGGGTTTTTTTTTTTTTTGCCAGTTTAAGATACAGCCTTGGTCCCCTCTGGTCCGCATTTCTGTGTGGTGACCCTGAGGAAATACTCCCTGAGTATTTTGCCTCAATGATGCTGGTCACTTGTCAATCACAGGTGATATTTAATTACACATGAGAAAACCAGTATCATTTATCTCAGAAAGGCAATAGTTTCTCTTCTTTGGTGCTAGTATCTTGTTCATTACAGCTGATTTTCCAACCACAGCTGACCAGAAACCATAATTCTTAATTCAAATATATTACACAAATGGAACAGATAGAGCCTTTGCTTCCGTCTGAAACTTCACAGGCCAGGGCTCCAGCATCTGCATTTTACTTAACCCACATATACTAAAGCTTCTGCACAACAGACATTTAAGCTATGAGCATGCAGTAGCTTTTACAGCCCCAAGTTTCCAAAGTTTTCCAGAATCCTCACAAACACAACACAGTCATGTCTGGCACAGCTGTAGCCCACAGCCTGGTACCAATTTCTGTTCTATCTTGTTCCAATTGCTATGATAAAACACTGACCAAAAGCAACATGGAAGAAAAGGGTTTATTTCTCCTTCACCTTCCAGATATCAGGTCAAAGATGAAGGAAGTCAGGACCAGAAGACAGAGGTAGGAATTGAAGCAGAAGCATGGAAAAGCATTGCTTACTGGCCTGTTCCCCGTGGCTTGCTCAGCTTACGTTTTTCATATCTCTTACAACCACATTTCCAGGGGTAATGCTGCAATAGTTAAGGGATCCTGGTTGTTCCAAGGTTCAGGAGAATAAGAAGGACCTATTTTTGGTAATCCAAATGAAAGCTAGACTAAGACTTTTGTGTTATGTTCTGGTTCTACATCTGTGCCAGTTTCAGAAACCCAATTCAAATACATACATTAGCAGTGTATGGTCTGTTTTTTGGGTCAGTGGTCTTATACACTGAATGTGGAAAACAATGATCGTGAGAAGAAAACTGGTCAATAGATGTCAGAAAACAGCAGGAAAGATATGTGACTGGAAAAACAAATCATATGCTTCTGGGAAGATATTTAACTCTGGGTGTCTTAGTTTCAGAAACTATAAAGCATGAATGACGTCTGCCTGTCAATACTATGGCTACTCCCTATGACATGTAGTTAATATAATTTCTTAGCCTAATGAATAATATATAATATTTTCCAAAAATAATATCTTTCTGTTTTCATTTGTAGAACTACAAACTGCCTGCTTTCAATGTCAAATGCTCAATAGAGTTATATTCTGTTCCAAATATCGAAGATGTGTTAAAGTCTATTTCTTATTATTTCTGTACTTACCAGCAATATTATTAATGAGGATAAACTACAAAAGCTAACAGCTAATATTTTCGTGTTTTAAAACTTAAATTGGTTGAATTTAGTTGTGTGATTGTGAAAAGCATATTAGTAATTTAATATAAATGATATCCAAATGAATTATTTCTTATTTTAATATATTATTTGTACCTATCCTGAGTCAGTTTATAGTGCTTTACACTATACATAGATGAAAATGTTCTCTGAGAAATAACCTAAATTTAACCAATAACTCTTTTCTGTGTCACTTCCATTTAGGCCCAATTACAAGAGGACAGAGAATTAATATTAAAGCTAACAATAGTTACTTATATAACATTATATCTTAATGAGGTTGAATTGTTAACATTGGCTAGAAAGACTTATATTTGAAACTAGTACACATTAATTGAAAGGATATGTTATAATCAGAACCCAAATCAAATAGTCCAGATTCCTAACAAGGGCATGATTCAAATATCAGCCTCCCTGGCAGCACTTCAGAGTTTTCAATGATTTTAAATGTACTTTAAACATAAATATAAACAATAGTTCAAAAACATAATGTGCTTTGCATAGTTAAACTGACCTAATCAGTAGATTCTGAGAATGTATTCTGTATAATAAGTTATTTTTGGCTGGGTCGTGGTGGTGCACACCTTTAATCCCAGCACTCAGGAGGCAGAGGCAGGCGGATCTCTGTGAGTTCAAGGTCAACCTGGTCTACAAGAGCTAGTTCCGGGACAGGCTCCAAAGGTACAGAGAAACCCTGTCTCAAACCCCCCCCCAAAAAAAACAACAAAAAACAAATAAGTTATTTTTGTTTTATGAATGTTAACATACATGCTTTATGAAATTGTATTTTCAAATTATCTGCTTATTTTTAAAGTGGTAATATTTTTTAAAGTGCTTAAATGTATAGAATTATTCCCAATCTATTTTTAAACTTAAAAACTTAATTTTTCCTAGTATTGCAATAGCTTTGTTTCCTTACATACATAGTATATCCTGATTATGATTTTTTCCTTCTCACAGCTCCCCCTACCTCTTTCATCATCTCCCATCTTGATCAACCCCACTGCTTTCCTCTCAGTAGAAACCAAACAGGCTCCTAAGGAATAATAATATAATAAATATAATAGTATAAAGAAAAAGTAAAATACATCAGAATAAGACACAGCAAACAAACAGAAGGAAAAGGCATGTGAAACAGATATAGGTATAGCGATCCATTTGTTACACAATCAGAATTCCCACAAAAACTCTAAATTGGGAGGTACAGTATACAGGCAAAGGATGGGTAATTTTTAAAGGCTGATTTATTAAGTATTTAGAAAAAGAGACACAGTTCCAAGTTAAATATCTAATTTTTTAAAATACACCTCTTAAAACTTCATCCTCAGAAAAGTCAATTATCATTACAGTTTCAAAAGACATATGCAATCTCAGCTATTTTGAACCTTAATTTCAAGATTGGTAGTACAGGATTTTATTGACAATGCTGAAGGCAGAAGTAAGTTTGAATTGGTGACAGGGATTCTTAGAAGCTCCCTTAATATGCTACAAATTTCCCCTAGGGATCTGTAATTATTGCCAATTATAGACCAATAAATCAAAACTCAAAATCTCAAAAGATACTCTGCTCATATCTGCTCACTTGACAGTTGATGAAGGTTTCACTGAAGTGTAATGGAAGAAAAACATGTTTTTTTTTCTGTTGGGTTTTGTCAGGGGGATGAGGGAGTGTGATTTTCTTACTTATTTAAAATTACTCTTGATGAAAATACTGAATATTATTATAAAAATTTATTTTCCATATTACATAGTATGGAAAATCAACTAAAGATATGTTTCAAGTCAGAGTGATAAACTAATGATTCTAAGAAAAATCAAGGAATTTTCTCAATTGCTTTAGAATGTGAATATTTTCCCACAAGAACAAAATATAATTTTTCCCATTTATGTACAAGTTTCATTTTTATTTATAGTTGAATATAATTTCTTTGTGTATCTGTTCCAGTTTTCACTTTCAGTTAATGGACAACCAGGATGTTTCTGTTTCTCACATTTCATGAACTTAACAGAAATTAACATGAATGAATCCTCTGCAGTAGGATATAGAGTCCTGTTGAAATTTGCCTAAGAGTTGTCTAACCATATATAACAGGAAAAAATTATGCTGATAGAGATAATTCAGGTCCAGTGAGATAAATATTACATATTTTCCTTCATATGTGAATTCTAGCTTCAAGCTTTAGTTTTATGTGTCTAACTAGGAGCACTTGTAGAAGCCAGGAAATTAGAAAGGGATCATTGAGGAAAGGTCTTATAGGAGAATGACTAGTAGAACTTAGGTGAGAGGATGGTCATAATGAGAGTAGAAAGGTTCAAACAGGTGTGGTGATGGAAGCTAGGGAGACAAGAGAACTGGGAGGGAAGGGTAACCAAAGTGGGGGCTGTGATGTGGGAAGTTCTTCTGTATATGTGTTGTTTTTATTGGTTAATGAATAAAGAAGCTGATTTGGTCTGTGATAGGGCAGAGTAGAGCTAGACAGGAAAATTAAACTGAATGCTGGGAGTAAAAAGGCTGAGTTAGTGAGATGCCATGTGGTCACCAGAAGAGAAAGACACCAGCCACCAATTGTAAACTTGTTGGTAGGCCACATACCTTGTGATAAAATATAAAATAATAGAAATGGGTTAAGCTGTAAAAGTTAGTTAGAAATATGCTTAAGCTATTAGCCAAAGATTATTGCAAATAATAGAGTTTCTGAGTGATTACTTCAGGCATCTGGGAATGAATGAGCACCCTCTTCCAACTAACATATGTACCACTATATTTCTTTATCTTGCCTTATTGCTTTAGCTGTGAATTGAAAACAAAAGTGTTATGTAAAATGAGGGTATCAAGAGATACTAAATGTATTTTATTTAGTGTATGTGTTGTGCACACACAAGTCACAGAATGCGTGTAGAGTTCAAGAGTCCTCAGACTCCCCAAGGAACCTGGGATAGAACAATCTAACCTCAAAACCCACCCCCACAGTGGCTTATGTCTTCTGGCATTCTCTCCCTCTTAAAGGTTCCATGGTGTCTCATTGACTCTGCCTTCTTTCTCCCAGCATTCAGTTTAGTTTTACCACCTAGCTCTATTTTGCCCTACCACAGGCCAAAGAAGCTTCTTTATTCATTAACCAATAAAAGCAACACATATACAGAAGGACTTCCCACAGTAGGCCTACATGAAAAAGTTATATGTAAACCCATCAATAAATATATTAATTAAAAATATATAAAAGATAAATATCCTACATGGATAGGCAGTGCTGTTCCTGGATCCTATTGTCAATCTAACAAAAATTCAAGTCCTAAGAATGCAGCAATTTCTTAGGAGCTATTTGGTGAGAGAGGTTCCCCCAAATCCCCAACAATACAGGGTATTGCCATTTCTTTTGGTTTCCCACTTGAAATATTTAATAAGGACTGATTGCTCAAGACACAGCACACATTTATTGCTATATATAGACAGAAATCAATCTGGAGGTGACGTGGAAGCTTTTTCCTACTGGCTATCTTTCCCAGGGCCATTGACTTCTGGGGAAGAAAAGACACCATTGGCCTACATAGCTATAAACTCTATGAACTACAATGCCAACCTGCCAGAAAAGATGTGCCTACTTGTGCAATACTGATACAAATTGTCAGTAGGGACAGCCAACCAATATGAGATTAGATTTAAATCCTAAGCCAAAAGAGGAAAGGCATGTCTGGTAATTTATACCTGATATAAAATATGCATGCCTGGAAAGGTCTTAGTTTCAAGAGGAGACCTTGTCACTAAGGTGTACATAAACTTGCATGTAACCACATTGTAATTTTTATTGCCTGGAAGATTTGACTGGCGTATACAAGCTGTAAGGGAAAGAATAAAGACAGAGTTAAAATGAGTTAGAAGGGAAACATCAAAAATAAAGATAGAGTTAGAGGGAAACCATCAAGGATGAGAGAAGAAAATAAAGACTAGAGAACGCAAAAGAAGAATAAAGAAAAGGTCTGGAGGAAAAAAAAACTTGCATGGCATCAAATTGTAGAATAATTGGTTTTGTTTATGACAGTCTTTAATCAGAGAATCTTCTCTCTGTGGTAAATGTAGATAATTCAGAGATGCTTAGAATAAATGATGGTTAAGAATATTGCCTTAAAATGGACATTAATAGCACCCTCTCTAATCATCAGGGAATATTATAGAAGAGAGAGAAGATTTGATATAAGTACCATAAAATAAGGAAAATAGATACAAAATATTATATTCAGGGCAAAACAGCCATGGCAAGTATGATCTCATAGTAGTTGCTGTAGGATGCGTTGAACCTGACATCAGGCTCCAAATGGATAGTCCCAAACCCATGGGCATACAAATGATCCTGTTTAATATTGAAGAGTCACAAAGTTAAGAAAATGTGGATGAATGTGACTTGAAAGAAGGAGGTGGAGTAATATGAGTAACAGGAAGATAAAAGAGTATGGAATGAGAGTAAACAGAATGTATAAATACCTGTATGAATTTGCCAACAAACAAAATCAGTTCATAAAAAATACAAAGATGAAATAATTCATAAATTTATAAATATTGGATATTAAATGATTTATTACCACTAAAGACATCACAAAAAGTATGCAGAATTAAAGGGAGCACTAGGGAAAGATATATAGCAACAAGACATTTATCTGAAAACAGTGTATTAGGTATTTACTGATAGAAATCCATTGCATATTTTAAATAAGGGAAAGTTTTAATAATTTACAAAATTTTTATGTAACATTTTATAAGGTCATTGAAATGATGAATAAGTATGTCAAATCATGTTCACTTTAGTTAGTCACCACAGAATTACATATTTGAATACTTGTGAAAAGCTACTCCATGAGCATTACAAGCAAAAAATAAAAAAAGACTTATACCAAGTGTTGACAAGAATGTGGAGCAGCTGCTCCTGGGAGTTTGTATTATCAGAAACATTTGTAAAACATTTTGTCAGTATCCATTTATGTCAAAGTTATAAATACTTTCTGAAGCAACAAATCCCACATGTATGAATACATCAAAATTACTTACATGTACACAGTGAAACACACATCTAATGATGCCCATATCTGCTGTGAAATATTCCTTGTAGATGAATGTGCCATGCTCAAAAAGTTACCAACATGTGGTAGAGCATATAAAAGGACTATAGGTTTATTTAAAATATAAGAACTTATTGAAAATAAGCCCGAGCTATTGGACTAGCATTTGTAATTAATATTAAGCCTCTGAGACTGGCTGCAGAAAAGAAACTTCTGCCTACAAATGTCACCCAATGTGGGCTCTAATTTTCCACACAAAATCTGACAATGCATACAAAATTTCTAGGCACACATGAACAGAGTCAGAAATAGCTTCTTGCTAGTTGCTTTTTCTTAGATGGGCTCTGTTTGCTTGCAGCAAGCAGAGGCACATTCCTTTAAGAGACAGTGTCCTGGCTCAGTGCTAGTGGCAAAAATGGGTGGCACCTTTGAGAGGCCCTGCTGCCAAACACAAGTAACACACTGCTTGCTGAAGGTATAAACCCATAAACATCCTGGAGTTATGTCAGTAAAGCTAGCTCCCAGAGTTTGCATTAAACATACCACCAACATGAAACTAGGCTTTCAGGGAACTTAGGGGGAGGAGACAGCTCCAAGTCTGTCATGATCTAACTTAATGATCATAATAACAGCAGTTTAAGTTCTGCTGATGCAAGCAAAAGAGTTACAGATTCAGAGTAAAGGACGGACTCAGATGAAAAAAGCCTCTAAATGGGTTACAGTTAGTTAAGAAATATACATAGGCCTTGGACAAAAAAAGAAGATATAGACAGTCTTAGAAAAAGAAATATATAATTTTAAAACAATAAAGTCCTTAAAATGGGAGTAAAGTAAAATAAAAGAAACAAGCCACATTTAGAATATGGATCAAATATGTTATTTTGTTGTCTTTAATTTTTTTGTCTGCTAAAAGATACTAGATTAAAGCAGCTAGATTGAACCACCTGTATATTTCAAAATTAACTTGACTTTGAAATTTAAGTCAAAAGGTATGCTGCTTTGTAGAAGAGGTTATGCTTTTATTTCCACAGGAAATGAGAGGCAGTTGATTCATTACAGACTAATGTAGATCAGATTTGATCAATGAAGAGCACCTGAAAAATCTGACTATGAACATAAAGAAATAAGCTTAAAAGAACTTCAAGACAAGTGATGTATATTTTACCTGTTCAAACAAACATAAAACAAAATTTTGCTGACCTCTGTACAATACACAGTCTATACTTGTATTGATGCAGATATTTATGTTGCCTTTAAAAGTCTATGTATTATCAAAGCAAGGGGACCAGACACCAATGAAAACAGATGGTCCAGGTGATTCAACATTCAGAACAACTGTGAAAAGATTCAGCCTCACAGAATACTCCATCCAGAAAAAGGGGATATAATATAGAAATGATGAGATAAAAGAATAGATTATTGAATCTACTTTAATCCAAAAAACAACTATCAATCTCAAAATATTTTATATTGTTTTGGATTTTAGTTTATTGATAGAAATTTAAAAAGTTAAACCTCTTCTACTGTATATATGCTTTTACTCTTGTTTGGAGGAATTGTGCTTATATAGCTCATTTAAAAATATAATGTACAATTAAGAAATAATGGTTAATAGTAATCTATAATAGACGTATACTCATGTTAGGTATGTATCAGATATATTTAGGTAGGTAGATGGTATCCAAATTCTCCAAAGACCTATAGAATATTGCATTTAAAATGTTTTAATAATATAAGATTTTTCATAACCATGAGACATGACTGCTCTTGGCAGCACCAATTTACTGATAATGGAACTCCATATGGAGTTTGTTTTCTTTATGGAAAAAGTTATTCAGATGGGCAGAGAAGTTGCCCTTGCCTCAATTTCTGGCAACATACTGTCAAAACAGGACCAGCAGGGCACAAGAAAGGTTACTGCCAAATTTTGCCAAACAAGGTATAATAGTCCTTCAAAATTTCCTGCTACATGGGAAAGTCAGGCAGATGTGCTAGGCCTGTAAGCCAGAGTTGGATGTCCCAATGCTAGAGAGAATCTTTGGGTGATTGTCCAAGCAGCCTAATCTCCTTGTCATTAGGTACCATGTGACCCTTCTGGGATCTTTGATGGATTGAAGACTAGATAGTTATAGTTTTCTTCAGTTATGATTAAAAGGTAAATTAGATATAAAACTTTAGATTCACTAAGAGAAGATAGATAATAAAATATTGTATTTATTATATTTTATGTATATAGAGCATTTTCTCTGAATTTGTCAAATGTAAATGTGCTGGCCATTATTAATATAATTCTTACCTGTATATATCTATATATAGTTATTGTACTTACTATATAGTTTTACTGTGATAGTTAAAACCTTCCTTTTTAGACAAAAAGGGAAAATGTTATATAACAATTTTTTGCACACTGTGAAGATTTGCCACTCAGATTGGTTTAATAAAAAGGCTGATTGGTCAGTATCCAGAAAGGAAGTATAGGTGGAACAACCAAGCTAAGGATGCTGGGATAAAGAAGGGTGGAGTCAGAGGAGTCGCCAGACAGAGAATAAGCAAGACGTGCCAGAGGGGTAAATGCCATGAGTCTTTTGGCAACACAAAGATTAATAAAAATGGTTAATTTAAGTTATAAGAGCTAATTACAAATAAGCCTGAACTATCAGGTGAGCATTTATAATTAAAATTAAGCCTCTGTGTATTTATTTGGGAGCTGCTTTCAGGAAAGGAAAACTCCATCTATACGTATCCACACTGTTGTGCTAGTTCCGATGGAGGTTATTCTTCATTGTCAGGTTTATTTCATTCACCTAAGTGTGTAATTTTGAGGACATTTTCACCAAGTATTAACTGAAAACTACTTTAGTTTTGGGGTTCTATACTAAGACAGGACAATGGAGAAAGTCAGAGGAATACCCCCATTCCCTTTCTGTTCTTCCTACCTGGTTATGAAGCCAACACCTCTGTTCAACCACAACTTTCTGCAATGGTATTATCACAGACAAATACCATTGAAGCCATGAGTCAAAATAAATCCACTTTTCATGATAATATGTCTACTCAGAGTTTTGAGACAGAAACATGATTGTCACAAGTAAAATCTTAGTAAATGTGATTATAATATATCTTGTATTATTATCAAGTCAGTATCTATCACTGAACAACACAACATGTGCTGTGTTGAACAATGAAAGTCAAGCATGAAAGACCACATGTTGTATAAATTCAAGACAAAAGAAGAATCAAAGAAGGAAATAGCTTATTATTTATATTTGTTGCTGAAATAAAAGTACACAGATTGAAAGTAAAAGCATCAGAGGCTTCTGGGATGATATTAATTTTCTCTCTGATCCTATTCTCATCAATTTTCAGATTTTGCATTTATTTCAGAAAAATAACTTTTCATTATTTATTTATTTTATTGCTTCTTTTAATGTTTTCTGGTTAGTATATAAAAGATGTAGTTTCTTTTGTTCCTGAAATAAATCAAGGAAAATTCTACAGTGTTTATTGTACTTGATGTAGATAAGAGATAAAAGTACACCTTTGCTTGACAAGGGCAAATGAATACCCTCTTGGTGTTTCACCAAATAATAAAATTAGGACAGATTTTCCCTGAATTGCACTCATATAAACTGTTCTGTGTCATTGATGATAAGTACTAGCATTTATTGTGAAAATAACAAATTTTGTTATTGTCATTATTTGCTCAAGTTCAATGCTTTACACTCACCATTTCTAGCTACAGCATATCTTGATCCACAGTTCCTTTCTCTTCGTCGAGCATGGGGAAATACAGAACAGTTAATTCTGCAATTACTCATCTTCAAATCTGGACTTACATTCTTGGTTGATCAATGGGATACCCAGAACTTTAGAAAGGAGAACCTATCCTTCAGTAAAACTCTCTGCACTCTTCTGAAAGCTTCAGTTTAACTCTTTAGTCATTATGGTTCCATGTGTGTTTATATTTCAGAAAATACTTAAAGTATTTGCTATTTTGATGATCAGTCTGCTGTTATCATTGGCTCATACCCTTAAAATCTTTTTAAAATTATTGGGATAATAGTAAATTTGGAAAACAGTATATATTAAATTAAATTTAATTAAATTTAAATATTAAATTTCTAACAGTTAATCACAAGGCAAATAGATACATTTTATACTTGAAATTTGTCCTCATTATTGCTGTAAAGAATGTTATGTAGCATCAAGTGATAAATCTGAATTTAAGTTTCATTTCATCCCTGTATAAATTATTTGACCTTGACCAAATACTTAATAGTTCCTAGCTTAAGTTGAAACTCAAGCATAAAACACATTAATCTAACACACAAATACAGGACATAAGTTGTATCATTGAGGACAATTCTTTATTTTTGACCTCTTTGGAAACACTAATGAATATTATAGAGAAAATCATAATATACAAAAAATACTCAAATATTTTAACAACCTTGCTTCACATGAGATGTGGAAGAGCTAATGAGTCTAACATATTTTATTAATGCATACTGAAAATTATAATTATGTTATTCTATCTACACTAGATTATTTTCTTAAAGGAGTTAATAAAACTTAATACATTATCATCCTCTTTTTTCTTAATCCTTTTCTGATACCTTTCAAGATTACAGCTTATAAGGCTATAATGGATGCCTTTTAAACCAGAAGACTGGATAAAACATACAGTATGTATACAGATGATATACAGATAACTTGATGACTGCGATAGTTAATTTTAATTGCCAGATTGACAGTATCTGGACTCACTTTGGAAGGGAGTATAACTGAAGGAGTGACTATCTTAGACTGGTTTGTGGTTATGCCAATGACAGATTTTCTTAATAAGGTTATCTTGGTTGAGAACATCTACCCTACATATGGGCTACATTAGTTTTATGGCTAGATCTTGACAAGAATGTAAAGGAGACAGTGAATGAGAATTATAAAATTAAGTCATTACTGAAGGCAGAGGGTATGAAAACAAAGACAGCCTGACTTTAACTATTTTTACTTTGATTCAAGATGGCTCCTGACCAAAGTTAGGCCTTTGGTAGGCTTTTTCCCCCTTACTACAGCCTTTACCAGATAAGAGTTTTAACTTTAAAATCTTACAATATCCATTAAGATTCCTGCTTTCATTTAAATGGTTCAGTCAACAATATGCATCCTGCCTTGTCAAATCAATAAGGGAGGAGAGAGATTTAGCCTTGTCCTGTGCTCTAGCAGACTATTAAGAGCCAAGGCTGGCTGGGTGCCATCTCTAGATTCCCTCTCCTGAGGGGGAATCTGTTTCTCTGAGCTACACAAAGTGTTACATTCCTTTTAATAAACCTTGACTGTGCTCTGTGACTGCAAATTTGGAATTCTTTGTTCAGTGAAGACATAGACTCAGGCCCCCTAGGATGCATCAAGAGGTATCTGAGTATGGCTTTATTAATGAGACTTTGCTTCTGACTGTGGTAAAAAAAAAATGTGAACATTTAAAAATACTTTCTCAATCTCCACCTGCTGTGACTCCCTATCATGATGGACTTTAACCTTGACTGTGAAATGAAACAAACCCTTTCTTTCTTAAGTTGCTCTTGCCAAGGTATTTTATCACAGTAGCAGAAAACAAACTAAGGCAGTGACCCTTCAGTACTGAGGAGACAAGAGTGAAGTACCAGCCATGTAAGATTTGACAGGCTATGGTTAGATACAGTGGTTCTCCAGTCTGCATACAGTTTCTGGTCTGCTGAGTCACCTTGCAGAGCTGTAGGTGGGCCTGTTACTCTCCCATTGTTTACAATTGTTCTCTCATTAGGTTCTCCTAATCCTAGACCGAGTGGCTGTCACAGCTTCTTTTTAATGTGAAGTTTGGGGGTGATAAAGCTTAATAATCATTTTAGTTTGTCCTGGGGGATCCCAAACATCCTCATGACCCTCAGTTTGTCATTTCTCTCTTCATTTCTTGTCCAACCCTTGCCTGGTGGTCTCTGATTTGATAATTTCAAAGGCATGTGGAGTTCAAGGCCAACCTGATCTACAAGAGCTAGTTCCGGGACATGCTCTAAAGTTACAGAGAAACCCTGTCTCAAAACACCAAAAAAGGAAAATATTTGATAAACACCTGACAATTATGAAGATTATAGTGATAGATGATGAAGATGGAAGTGAGTTGATTCAAGAAATAGCTGTCATTCAGTAATTGACACATTCATTTTAAACAAATAGACTTTATTCTATCCTTATAATAGCATAAGGTCAAAACACTGGAAAAATACACGCCTCATGTCAGACATGTTAGTAGCTCTGCTTAAATGATGAAAATATAAATGATAAGAAGCCAAAAAAAAAAAACAATCATCAATTAAACAAGAAAGGAGCTTTGTGCATTTTAGAGAATGAAAAGGTAGACATGAAAGTCTAAAATGAATCAAGAAGTGGTAGTAGAAGGGTACAGACAGGAAGGTAGAGGAGATTGCAAGTATTCACCAAGAATACCTACATGACAATGGAGGAGCAGCAAAATATTTTACATCATATTTGTTAAAATTAGCCAAGTTGATGGATATAACCAAGTGGCTGATATCCACTGAAAGGAAACAAAGCTATGAATACTTGTAGATACATGAAAATACTATGTGAATAATTTATAAACATTATAAAGCAAGTCATTTAATATGCGCAGTTTTCTACAGTGAATAAATGTAAAAGAAATAAGTAAAATTTTAGTTTCTTTCAAATAGTGAAAAGTAAAATAAAAGTAAGTAAGCAAATAAAATTTCTAGAAGTAGAGTAATACATAAAAAAATTCTTATTTGCTAATACCTTGATAGCCAAAAATGAATGTGTAAATTACTGAATGGCAACTTGGTGTAGGAGGTTCTTCTATATTTGTGTTGCTTTCATTGGTGAACAAAGAAAACTGCCTTGGCCTTTTGATGGGGCAGAAATCAGGTAGGCAGAGTAGACAGAACGAATGCTGAGAAGAAGGGCAGTGTGACAGATGCCATGTTTCTCCTGCCCGAGACTGATGTTGGTTAGAAGCTTTCCCGGTAAGCCACGACCTTGTAGTGAACACAGATTAATAGAAATGCATTAGATCAAGAGTGAGAGTTGGCCAAGAAGAGGCTAGATATAATGGGCCAGGCAGTAATTTAATTAATACAATTTCCGTGTGGTTAATTTGGGGCTTAAGCTAAGCCAGGCAGTGGGATGAGGCTGCTGCTCCTCACACTACAGCAACTATTTCTTGAATCAATTCTTTTCTTCCATCTTGATCATATACCACTATAATCTCCGAAGTTCTCAGGTGTTTACCAGCTATATTCTCTCTCTTTCTCTCTCTCTCTCTCTTTTTCTTTCCTTTGGTTTTTCGAGATAGGGTTTCTCTGCAGCTTTGGGGAACATACTAGAAAAACCTTTTGTAAACCAGGTTGGCCTTGAACTCACAGAGATCTGCCTACCTCTGCCTCCCAAGTACTGGGATTAAAGGCATGTACCACTACTGCCTGGCTCTATCAGGTATTTTCTTAAGGATGTTTCTCTGCCTGAAAAGCTTCCTGAAATGGCTTTCCAATATTTCTGATTGCTCTCATCTTCAATCTAGTCTTTATATTGTTTTAAAAGACAGTTAAAACAAGCAATCTGGGACAAGGCTAGTTCTGGCACCCTCTCCTCTGCTACCCAAATACCTAGCTGGGGACATTCCCATGGACACCTGGGATCCCCCCCCCCAGGGCCAAGTATCTTGCCAGTCATAAAATGACTCCCTTAATGTAAATATCTTATTCCCTTCTCCAATATCCACCTTTCCTCCATCTCCACTGTCCCACTCCCCCAAGCTCTCCCCAGTCCTTCCCTTCTCCCTTCCCCTTCCCCCTCGCCCCTTCCCTCACACTCTCTACCCCCACCTCTATCCCTGCCCGCGTGCTTCCAACTTTTGCCTGGTGATCTTGTTTGCTTCCAACTTCCAGGAGGATCTGTATATGCTTTCTTTGGGTTCACCTTGCTATTCGGCTTCTCTGGGCTTGTGAGCTAAAAGCTTAGTGTCCTTTGTTTTATGGCTAGGGTCCACTAATGAGTGAGTACATACCATAATCATTGGCTCCAATGGGGGCAGACTGAGAAGCCATAAACAATGACACCAGGACCTATCTCTTCTTCATGTATTATCTTTTAGGGAACCTAGTCTATATGGATGCACACCTTCCTAGGCCAGGATGGAGGGGGGAGGGCCTTGGACTTTCCACAAGGCAGGGCAACATGCCCTCTTTTAAGGAAGCAGGGGGAGGGAGGAGGCGTGGGGGAGTGGGAGGGGACTGGGAGAAGGGGAGGAAATGTAAAAAAAATTGTTTTTGAATGAAAAAAATAAAAGAATATGGAAAAAAACAAGCAATCTGTAAATCCTGTAATTCCCCATGATTTTGAAAGTGCACAAAATTCTTTATATCAGAATCACAAAGCAGGATAAGTGGAAATCAGTCCTTTGACTCAAACTTGTTTGGACTTTCTCCAGTTCAGTTATGTAGCAGGTAACCTGGACTGAACTTGGCTCCTCCTGCAAGTCCACACATTGGCTGACTGTTTTCTAAAGATGCTTATTAGCCAGCAGGTCTGCTGTAATGTTTTTATCCACTGGTTGTCACCCCCACTTTTGCTTCACAGCTGAATTCTGGGAATATTTTCTGGTCCTCAGTCCTCTAAACAGGCTCTGTATATTTATTCTGTAACATCAACATAATAGATAACATTTACTTTACATAACCCAGCCAGATGTAATGAACCACACTCTGGGTATTATTTTCTTTTCTGTCTCATTTCTTAAGAGAGGCTATAGTTGTGAGTCAGCTATAACTGGCTTGGTTAAAATTAGGACTATACAGACTACATTTTATAATGTTGAATTACATAAAAATATTGGATCCTTTTGCAAAGAAAACAAAGTCAATGATTAACTATATGGGCTTGCATACAAATGCATAATGAAAGCAAGGTTGTCTATATACACATATATTCTGAAATTCTGACAGAATCAAGATATAAGGCAGAATGTATATGATGACAAGCATACAGAAAATCATAAGTGGTATGCTTCTTAATCAAACAAGCCTATATTACCAAATGAATATGAGTAAAATAACAAGATTTCATTAGTCATAAGCTTTCTTGTGTATATTTTGTGCATTTAAAAACAGCACCTTTTATGAACTGCCTACCACAGACAATAATGAACTTCTGCCTGTCTATATTCTCTGATTTAATTGTTTATATAGTTACAATTCTCCTCTGTGAATGTCTATTTGCATTTTAAATAGCATAATCCAGTCCTTTTAAATATCTGTGCATCTCCAATCAGTTTATTATGAAAACTATATCTAAGAATTCCCACTGTGTCTACAATACAATCAAAACCTCAGAGATGATGCCAATATTAATGATGGATTCCTGGGCTTTATAATAACACTAATTACTCTGTTTGACATGTTGAAAAACTAAGTAAGCTATCAAAAATTGGATAATTTAATATTTCTAGTACTGGGTTAATAGTTGACACAGAAACACAGCAAGCAAAATGGAATTATTTTAGAAATATTAGTTTA
Source organism: Ondatra zibethicus (assembly GCA_004026605.1). Taxonomy (NCBI): domain Eukaryota; kingdom Metazoa; phylum Chordata; class Mammalia; order Rodentia; family Cricetidae; genus Ondatra; species Ondatra zibethicus. Next base: position 26,694 of record PVIU01012651.1, on the reverse strand, counting down.
TAATAGTGATAAAACTACATTTCTGAATTAAAATGCTCCATAAATATTCTTAAAATCAATTGAAAGAAATTATAAATATCATTATTTTGTATCTTACATTAGTATTACAGTCTATTAAAAATTCATGTAGTATAATCTACATGATTATCCTTTCTGTAATTACCTCCTCATTAATTAGGACCTTTGTCAAGGTATTGAATCACTACAGAGAATTTTAATGATTTAACAATAGGTAGTGCTGTGCAAGCTTTAATTATGACCCGCTTGTTGAAAGTAGTAAATGAAGGTCATTATTTGTCTGCTAGTGAATAGAGTTTTAGGAGAACTAATTGATGGGGATATATACACACTGAATGGATTTGATAAGTATTTTCATTGATCAAGAAGGCTTTGATTTCAGAATGCATTGAGACAGTGACTCCCATGTAATTTGCTAATAACAGTTGCTATTCTAGAAGTGTGGGTAGGAAGTCATGACATTGTATACACTCCTTGAAATTTGTTCATTTACTTTGTAGGTCTTAGGTAAATAAGATATTGAGACAGAGTTCTGTCAGTGTAATAGAAACTGAATAAGGCTAAGAAGTTGTAATTCAGTAGGTGCTTCCAATCTAATGATATGAGGATTGAAAGGGTAAAAATAATTACAAGAAAATTAAAAGGATTAATTATGAGTAGAAATAAATGTGATTTCTCCAATCCCCAGAGAACCTAGACAACAATGAGGACCCTAAGAGAGACATACATGGATCTAATCAACATGGGAAGTAGAAAAAGACAAGATCTCCTGAATAAATTAGAAGCATCTGGACCATGGGAGAGGGTAGATAAGGAGGGGAGAGGAACAGGGGGAGCTGAGAAAAATGTATAGCTCAATAAAATTAATTAAAAAATAAATGTGATTTCTCAAATATTATTTTAAAACCACAAGTATAGTTACTTCTAACATTGTCAGAAAATTCCATATTCTTTTATTTTAACATATTATAATTTGATTATTTTGAATGCATGTTTTAGAGCTTTCATAAACTTTCTGGTCTATATTTGTTTCCTTTTAGTGCAACTTGTTTGAACTCTGTAGCACTGACATGATAATGAACTTTAGTCTCTCTGTGCTCTTTATTTAACTTGTTTATATTGATAATGGCTTTCTCTGTGAATGTCTATTTTCACTTCAAATTACATATTTTTCTGTTTCATATAAACTTGGAGTGGTCATATTGTATATAATCCCTATTGTTCATATTACATACTGCTTTGAATTCTGAATGTGCACATTAGTATTTATAAGAGGTAAATAAAGTATATTTTGAACCAACATATAGGCAAAAAGAAAATATGTCAATTGTTATTTCCATGGCTAAGTATTATTAATAGATATGTTTTCTACAGGTTAAACATGGTTGATATAAAATTGATTATCATGCTCCTCTTTGAAGAGAGGGAATGAAGATTTTCACAATTAAGGCTGTAAAAAATAGGCATATGAAAAACAGCTTCATCTAAGGAAGATAGTATGCTCACAGGACATGAATGACTCTGGAAGTTCAATTGGAACTAAAACTCAAGACAAATGGTTAATTTTACCAAGATAAATATTGGAAGGCTTGTGTTTCTGAGTTTGTGTATTTGTTGCTTGAAATCTTCCTTCTGAGTCAATAGAGAATGTAAGTTGAAGGCTGAGATAAAAGCAGGCCCTGTTGTAGACATTGTGGTGATATTTTGTTTGTGCTTTTACAATTAAAGCTAGCCTAAAGATCAGAGTATGGGAACTAGACACACTAGTTAGCCATAGAGTTCAGGCAGTGGTGGCACATACCTTTAATCCCAGCATTTGAGATACAGAGGCAGAGGGATTTCTATGATTTCAAGGCCACCCTGGACTACATGAGATCGAATCAGTCTAAAAGAGAAACAAAGCCAAGTGGTGGTGACTCACACGTTTCATCGCAGAACTAGGAAAGTGGAGGCAGGAAGTGATATGGTTGGGCAGAGAGAGGACTTAAGGTGGGAGCAGGCAAGTTTAGGAGTCAATCTGTAGTTTCTTAGGGACAGCATTCGTTCTCAGGATTCCTAGAGACAAGATGACCCATTTGGTCTGAGGAATCAGTAGAGATAAGAACTAGTGGCTGGCTGCTCTGCTTCTCTGATCTTCAGGTAAGCTTTTTTTGTTTAAGCACCTACAAAATATCACTGCAGACATGGCACATTAAAGTTGACCTGCCAAATTCTGGTGTTTCAAATACCATTTAGAATGGAAATGATGGAACTTCTGGGGAGGACTCATTCTGGGAACTTCATTGTTCTAACTTTAGGACTTAGAAATTTTTATGATGGACTGGTAAATACTTTCCTTTTCATCTTTTAAAGTTATTTTCTATTTGAAAGCATTGAAATTACTTCATAATCATTCCATCTGCAAAGACAATGACTGTGAAATAGCAGAAGAAGCAAAATTGAAGCATTTTCTCTAGAGCCCACAGAATTTGGTTTGAGTCTTTTAATACATGTTTGGGATAAGATTCACTTTGTAGTTCATGTATCTGTGAACTCATGGTTTTCCTTCTTGGACTCCTGAGAATCAGATTACAACTGTGAGGCAAGGCACCCATGTTAAGGAAGTAAGTTTAAGACAGTGCTTCTCAACCTTACAAAGGTTGAGACCCTTTAATATATTTCCTCATGTTGTGGTGACTCCATCCACAAAATTTTATTCCTTGCTACTTCATAACTGTGATTTTGTTACTATTATGAATCATAATATAAATATCTGATATGCAGGCTATCTTATATGTGATTGGTGGAGGAGGTTCTTCTGTCTATGTGTTCCTTTCATTGGTTGAATAAAGAAAATGCTTTGGTCTTTTGATAGGGCAGAACTTAGATAGGCGGGGAGAACAGAACTGAATTCTGTGAGGAAGAAGGCAGAGACAGAGAGATGCCATGAAGCTCCTGCCGGAGACTGATGCTGATTAGAATCTTTCCCAGTAAGGCACAATCTCATGGTGTTACACAGATTGGTAGAAATGGGTTAGATCAGAATGTGAGAGTTGGCCAAGAAGAGGCTAGATATAATGGGCCAGGCAGTAATTTAATTAATACAATTTCTGTGTGGCTATTTCAGGTGAAAGCTAGCTGGGCAGGATGGAAAAAAAGGGGCCCCACTCCTCCTACTAGAGTGACTCTTGTAAAAGGTTTGTTTAGTGACCAAAGGCACTAAAATCATGATCTATAGATTGATAACTGCTGGTGTAGGCCTTGGTGGGTATGCAATAAATTCTTAATGGATTACGTTGCTTTTTTAAAAGCATAAGGTCAATTTTGTGGAGACTGCCACAAGGTTTGAATCCTAAAGTGTTAATGGTATATATAGTTTACCACCTGTATCCTGCACCCTTTTTTCAACAACTTTAGGCATAAAATTTATAAAATAATTACAATTATAGGTGGTATTATCCAGAAAGGGTCTCAGAATTTCAGTGATTAGTCACATTTTTGAAACTAAGAGAATTCATATTAATATTTGTGATTGGTATTCTTTGTTGCCAAGAATGAACTACATTCATGGCACACCTGTGAAAAATAGTCTTCTTGGTATGAAGTGGGTGGATTCACTTCTAGTCCAGATCTTTCAGTTAGAAATAAACACCTCTGACCCAGCTCTTGAGATAGGAATACACACCTTTAATCTGCGCTGTACCTTCTGTTAGAGGCCTATATTAGAGCACGGAAAAAGGAAAGTTTTGCTCTTTGCCTTCTTGCCCTTACTTTTGTTAGCACATATTTTCCTTCATTTGCATTGGAGCCAACTTCTTGAGGATTCCACACTTGTGGAAGACCAGCTGAGATACCCAGCATTGTGGAACTCAACAACTATTAGGTTCTTAGACTTTCTAGTCACTGATAGCCATTTCTGAAGTAGTTGGACTATAATCAGTAAGTCGTTCCAATAAACTGCATTTTTATATCTATCTATCTATCTATCTATCTATCTATCTATCTATCTATCTATCTATCTATCTATCCTCTATCTATCTACCTATCATCTATCATCCATCCATCTATCTATCTGTCTATCATCTAGATATGCATATATATGGAACATGTGTGTATAGCTACATAGGTAAAGAGATTCATTTCATAAGTTCTATAACTCCAGAAAACCTTAACTAATACACATTCATGGCAAAAATGAGTTCATTTCAGAATCTTCCTGCATATTATGCTCCTTTGAATATTTTGTGTATCAAGACCAAACACATGGGGAAAAGGCTAAAGAAATAATATAAAAATAATAGTTAAATATGTTTAAATATTCTGTGATCATAATTAAAAATTATGTTATAATAATTAGTTGAAAGAATTAATAATTAAGGGGAAGATATGTATTCAGTTTGTAATCCTTTAAATAAAAAGCAGAAAACCTTGGCTGGATCCAAAGTCGAATGAGCAATGGGAAAAATGTAAAAGAAAAAAAAGAAGATAAAATGTTATTTTGAAACAACCATCCTTTGCCAGAAAGATTAATTGCAAGACTACTGAACAATCAATATTAAGGGTAGCACAGCCCAAGGCTGAAAAAATAGTTATTGGACAGACCTCCCTGGTGAGAAATTCTTTAGGTGTGGTTTCAGGGCCTCTGGTACAAAATTGTGGTTTGTGTTAAAACTCTTGCTCTGAGGCATATGTGAATGAATTCTCTCATCAACTTCATGACTTTGTTTTATTATTTTATTTTTAGATATTTTATCCATTTTTGTCTTTTGACAATTTCTCACATGCATATAATGTAATCTGACTCTCTTTACACTCCCTTATCTTCTTTCCATCTCTACAAAATACCCTCCCCATTATCTCTATTATTCTATGTCATAGGTATATTACCTTTAGTTTTGCTTTGTGACCAATTTAATTCAACTAAGTCCATCTATGTAAAATTAAATTATTGGAGCTTGTTGTGGTAATTACTGGATATGCAAATGAAGGCACTGAGCACCTTCTCCTGAAATCTATCAATGTCAAAGAGTCTAGCAATGAGTAGTAGGCTTGAGTACCCTGAGTCTTTCCTCTGTTCATACTTTACTGTTGATGAACCCATTTTTGCATAAATCCATTTTAGTTGCTATGTGTACACAAATGCAATGACAATGTCTTGCTTGGGACTTAGCACTTTGAAGCCTTTTTTTCTATACTCTGATTCTTTGGTTCTTTTCACCCACTGCTCTGAACGTTCCCTGAGTCTTAGAAGGGATGGTATAATAGCCTCGTTTAGGATCAAGCACTCATTAATCACTTATCCTCAATTAAGGATAAGGGTAGTGGCATCAGTTCACAGTTATAATCAAAATACTTAAAAGGGAGCTTGTTGTTCAGTCCATCTTATTGAATAATAGTATTCAGTCCCTTTCTCCCACCTGCCTCCACATGGGATTTGACCATGTTTAGAGTAGTAGGCATTGATTTCTTTCTGTGAGGGAACACAAATACAACCAGAGAGCAGTTTGTTACCTCTGTAAATGTGATGCCACTACTGAAAAGTGGGAACATCTTTCCAGGTGGGTTGTTCTTATAGTTTAGGGTTCATAAATGGGTGAGACCATATATGCTATTTCACCATCACCAGTTTAAACAGCACGTTTTGGGACTGTGAAAACTAACCAACATAGAAGAATTCCCTAGGTATTTCTGTTTTATTTCTATATATTGCGCAGGTAAGGTATGTTCAGTCTTCAAAAAGAGTATTTTATCATTCAGATGTTAGAGGTAAAGAGAGTAATGGCAAGATCCAGTGTTGTTGGTGGGGCCTCCCTTCCAACAGATATTTAGGATGTCCCATTTCAGGGACTGGAGGTTTCGTTGAGTAACACATTACTTGCAGGAACAGCTTTTTCTAGGCTTGCTGGTTATCTCCTGTGAAATTCTGTTGTAGGAGGGCCATTTGTTGTTTTCTGGCTGCTTAGCCCTAAAATAATCACAAAGAAACTATATTATTTAAATCACTGCTTGGCCCACTAGCTCTAGCTTCTTATTGGCTAACTCTTACATAATAATTTAACCCATTACTAGTAATCTGTGTATTGCATGTGACTGTGGCTTACCAGTTAAAGTTCCCAGCATCTATCTCCAACAGGGCACATGGCTTCTCCCTAACTCCGCCCTTCTTTTTCCCTGCATTCAGTTTAGTTTTTGTCACCTACCTAATCTCTGCCCTCTCAACAGGCCAAGCCAGTTTTCTTTATTCATTAATGATAATCACAGCATACAGAGGGAAGTCCCACATCACATTACTTGTAGGAACAGCTTTTTCTAGGCTTGCTGGTTATCTTCTGTCAAACTTTTCTTTTGAATAAAATACAGCTTTTAATATGGTTACCCAATTAGTAGATTTCTATACAGATATTTCAGATGTCCTTCATTTTGATTAATGTACCATCATGTCTTCTTGTTTCACATATCCTCCACCATCTCCATGCTTAATTTTTATATACCAATTATACCCTCTCTCTAGTTTCTGTACTCTCTCCCTTTAGTGAACCCAGTTAATCATCTCTTTCTAGTTAACTAGTTTCTATCTGTGATTTTGACTACATAAAACTAGATATTCTAAGCTAAGTATGATTTATAAGGCAGAACACTTATCATTTGTTCTTCTGTTCCTTTGTCAAATTGCTATATATTTTTTTCATATTTTACATAGTGTTTTTATTAATTCTTTCAAATGTCACATGAGGTAGGTTTTCTCAGCCAAAATATAGTTTTGGCAATTTTAAAAATTAAAATATGATTACATACCTTTAGTACCCCCCAAACCCTCCTATATCAATCCTTCCCTCTATTTTTTCCTCTTTTTATTACTTTATAAATAATACCAATCAAAATTCCCACTTCCTCCCCTCCTCCCACTTCCTTCCCACTTCCCCACAACCCTTCCCCACATGCTTCCAGTCCTAAGAGAGGGAAGGCACCCTGCCTTGTGGGAAGTCCAAGGCCCTCCCCCCTCCATACAGGCGGGAAGGTATGCATCCAAATAGAATGGGATCCCAAGAAGCCAGTACATGCAGTACAGACAAATCCCAGTGCCATTATCATTGACCCCTCTGTCTGCCCCAATTGTCAGCCACATTCAGAGGGTCCAGTTTGAACCCATGCTCATTCATTCCCAGTCCAGCTGGAGTTGGTGAGCTTCCATTAGCTCAGGCACACTGTCTCAGTGGGTGGACCAACCCCTCCTGGTCCTGACTTCCTTGCTCATATTCTCCCTCCTTCGGCTCTCCAACTGGACCTTGGGAGCTCAGTCCACTGCTTCCATGTGGGTCTCTGTCTCCGTCTCTATCTGGCTCCAGATGAAATTTCTATGGTAATATTAAAGTTAGTCATCAGTCTGACTATGAGACAAGGCCAATTCAGGCACCCTTTCCTCCACTAGCTGGGGTCATCTCCATGGACTCCTGGGAACCCCTGTAGAGACAAGCCTCTTGCCAATGCCAAAATGGCTTCCTCAATTAAGATATCTCCTTCCCTACTCCCATATCTGCCCTTCCTTCATCTCAAACATCCCACTCTTCCAAGCTCTCCCCAACCCTCCCATTCTGCCCTCTCTCTCCCCCAATCCCCTTCCCTCTACTCCTCTGCCCTACCCCATGCTCCTAACTTTTGCCTGGTGATCTTGTCTGCTTCCAATTTCCAGGAAGATCTATATATGTTTTTCTTTGGGTTCACCTTATTACTTAGATTATCAAGGATAATGAACTATAGGCTCAATGTCCTTTATTTATGGATCGACTCCACTAATGAGTGAGTACATACCATATTCATAATTTTGGGTTTGGGTTATCTCACTCAGGATAGTGTTTTCTACTTCCATCCATTTGCATGCAAAATTCAAGATGTCATTGTTTTTTACGGCTGAGTAGCACTCTAATGTGTAGATGTACCACACTTTCTTTAGCCATTTTTCAGTTGAGGGGCATCTAGGTTGTTTCCAGGTTGTGGCTACTACAAATAATGCTGCTATGAACATAGTTAAATGAATGTTTTTGTAGTATAATTGGGCATCTTTTGGGTATATTCCCAAGAGTGGTATTGCTGGATCCTGAGGTAGGTTGACTCCCAAATTTTTGAGAAACCACCACACTGATTTCCAAAGTGGTTGCACAAGTTTGCATTCCCACCAGCAATGGATGAATGTACCCCTTATACCACATCCTTTCCAGCATAAGCTATCATCAGTGTTTTTGATTTTAGCCATTCTGACAGGTGTAAGATATCTCAAAGTTGTTTTGATTTGCATTTCCCTGATAGCTAAGGAAGTTGAACATGCCCTTAAGTATCTTTTGGCCATTTAAAATTCTTCTGTTGAGAATTCTCTGTTTAGTTCAGTGCCCCCTTTTTAATTGGGTTATTTAGAATTTTAATGTCTAGTTTCTTGAGTTTTTATATATTTTGGAGATCAGTCCTTTGTCTGATATGGGATTGTTGAAGATCTTCTCCCATTCAATAGGTTGCCTTTTTGTCTTAATGACTTTGTCTTTTGCTTTATAGAAGCTTCTCTGTTTCAGGAGGTCCCATTTATTCGTTGTTCCTCTTATTGTCTGTGCTACTGGGGTTATATGTAGGAAATGGTCTCCTGTGCTGACGCATTGCAGGCTACTTTCCACTTTCTCTTCTATCATGTTCAGTGTGCTTGGATTCATATTGAGGTTTTTATCCATTTGGGCTTGAGTTTTGTGCATGGTGATAGATATGGATTCCAAGGACCTCACAGGCAAAAGGTAGGCTTGGGGGCAGGGTGGGTTGGGGGAAAGCCCAGCAGCAGGGACACTCCCAGCTGGCAGCTAGAAAAGCCAGGGAGTTGTGGGTGGTCACCTATGTTCTGGCCCACTGGTAAGAAAGTGGGGCATTCTATTGTCCAGGCTTGTGGACACTGACTCACCCCTCAGATACCCTCAGAACTGATGCAATCTGTGTTGCAGGGTTCCAAGGACCTTGCAGATGAAAAGGCAGGCTTGGGGGCAGGGTGAGTTGGAATAAAGAAAGCCAGCAGCAGGAACACACCCTGCTGGATGGCCAGAAAAGCTTAGGGAGTTGGGGGTGCCTGGATTCTGTCCCCCTGGGAAGGTCCCAGAGAGTGGGACTTCTGGCTGTCCAGCCATGTGGCCACCGACCCTATATATTTTTTTACAGTTCCATCTGTTTGACTCCAAATTTTATAATTCATTTTTTATTTAAAGCTAAGTAAAATTCTACTGTGTATATATCCCACATTTTAATGGCTGTGTCTTGCTCAGGAGATGGCGTTTTCCAGGCTTTCTGTCTATAGTCTGGCTCATTCATCATTCATTGGTCTATGTATGTCTAAGTTTGTTCTACTTCTACCTATGGTGAATACAACAGAAATGAATGTGAGTGAACAAATAATTCTATAGTAATACACAAAAAGTCCTTTGGATATTTGCTCTTGATGGTGGAAGATATAAAACAATCACATACTAGTTCAAAATTATGAATAATAAAGGGTTCTTTATTTAGGGGAGACTTACAGATCACTGTCCTATATCACAATCATCTGCATGAAAGGAGAACAGGAACAGAGTCCAGTAGTCAAAAGTAAGAGCCAAAAGCAAAAGAGTGAGTGAATGCTTTACAGCTGCATTTATAGTATAAGAGGCCATGCCCAAGTGGATAAGTATCTTAAAGGCTATTGGCTGAAGGAGTGGAACCTCCCCCTTTTGTTTAAATAAGAGGTTTCCAAAACCAATACAAAACTATGTACAGTAGGAACAGATATCAAGTATAAGATTAGAATTACAACTAGAATACACAATATTAAGCAAGGAACATATGCAAAATGTTTTAATAAACATGCTATGCTAAGGAGTATAAGTCTTGTATTGGATATGGATTGGCTATATCATAAAAAGAATGGTAACTATGACTATCTAATCTTCAACCATATCTAAGGCCTGAGAAGGGAGATTAAATTACTTGAGTAGGCAGGAAGTGCAAAAAAGCAGCTTCTAAAATGTGCAGTAGATGACAGAGACAACTGGCTACCTGAGCAATCATCCAAAGTCTCATTTGCAATATTGAAGCAACCAACTTTGGCCTAGAGTAACTGACAGACCATTTTTAGAGGCAGGAATTTTTCAAAACCATCTTACCCTGTCTTGGCAAGAGTTGACTGTCTTTTTTCTTGTATCCTGCTTGTCCAGTCTGGACATCATGCACTTTGTCAGTGGTCAAGGCTTGGGCAGTTTCTTGGCCAGAGACAAGGTGTGGCAAGAGAAAGACAAACTCCAAGTTGAATGTCTTTGATGTTCAACACTCTCTCAGGAATAGATAGGTGCTGCCAGGAAAAATTGTGTCTCAAATCTACAAAGTCCTAAGTTATTTAAATGCCATGTTCTACAGAACTTTGAAGTGGTTGAAGGTTATCTATCTATCTATCATCTATGCAGAATATAATCTCTATGTATCTAAGGATCTTAATTAGTATGGCTAAAAGTATAACAAACATGAATGATTATTGGCTTATAATACTTAATACCTATATAACTTAAATATTAAAACTTCATATCAGAATATTAAACAATCTTAAAGCAACTGTGTAGTAAAGGAGGGCAATGACAACAAAATGTAAACAATGTATGAGTATCTTAATCAGAGGTAGAAATATATAATGCAATATGATCAATGTATCCTAAAATTGTATCAATGTACAAAATACCTTAAGCAGAGGTAGAAACATGTATGCATACAATATGAAAAAACAACTTTTCATAGGCGTACAAATATTGGAAACAGAAATAACAAATATAATTTGAACTTGTATGAATATACAAGAAACTATAACAGTGTAAATTGTCCATAAATAGTAACTCACAAGTATTTATTATTCACTATTATTACTATTATTAGTGTGAATAAATTCACACTAAATTACTTATTATCACATTCGATCCTCCCTCTTTTTTGAGATCTCTAGGACTACATAATTTCCACCCCTACCCCCAACCCTATGTGAGTAATAATCAACCCAAAAAATTATCTCTAATCATGAGGACAAACTTTATTGGGAGAGGGAATGTCACTTTCTAGAATTGCTTCCTGTTGTCATGGGGGCAATGTTTTTTCTTCCCATAGGATACTATAAAAGTAAAATGATGTTTAAATTTCAAGATTGTTGTTTTGTATAATTACAAATGGTCTCCAAGTAGTTGATAGGGTCTTTTTGTTTGTTTTGAAGTCCTTATTTGGATTTCTGGCCAGAACGTTGTAAGAGGGTACAACATTTCCACAGCTGATACCCCAAAATAGGTCTCATAGCTGTGCTATCAGCATCATGATGTCATATCAACCAGGTGAAGTCATTGTTGTGGGGCCCCATCTTCTCCTGGAAGCTTCAAAGATTATTGCAGGAAAATCTACTGCTCATTGTGGAAAACTTAAGCATTATTCATGTGGACATATATTTAATGAAAGATATGATATAAACAAAAAGGACATAGACAAAAGTAAATATTTTCTTAAAATCTAACTTCTTTCTGTCCCATACCAGATGGCTCCTGACATGCGACATGAAAATTCTGGATTTTTCATTTAATAATATGCTTGGATTTAGAGAGGGATAGCCATTGTCCAACTTCAAAACCAGCTCTTATTTTTAAGTAGAGATATATATGTGTAAAAATAATCAAATTTTACCATGCATATAATACAACATCTTAAGGCAGATTTCTCATTGCTTGTTGATTGTTTCTGGATAACTATCTTTTTATCTTTAGGCATCTGGATGTCTAAGGTCTCTCCACTCTTTGAAGATGAATATTTTCCTGCAAAAACAAGAACAGAACTCTGCCCCTTATGAGGTTTTCTTACCACCTGTATGATTGCAACCTCTGTGAGTGAGCCATCATTTCTCTTTCTCAAGAGGTTTCTCTTTTTCAAACAGAATCTTTATCAATTTTGATGGTATCCATAGTTTTTCTTCTCCTGTGGAAACAACAGTGAAACCCCTTCACCAACATGACATATCTCCTGGTTTCCATTGTGAGGTCAGCACATCCTTGAAATATACTGGTTGTTATAATTCAGAAGTTTTTCCTATTATCCAATGTCTCTCTGCTGCTATTGTTCCTTTCTCATTAGCATTAAGAAAATTCAAGGTTAATAAAACATTATGCAGTCAATTTCTTGGGGTATTTTCCATCCCTTTCTGTTTGTTTAGCATATCCTTTATAGTGCAATTTGATCTTTCTATAACTGTTTGACCTATTAGGATTGTTTGGTATACCTGTAATATGCTTTATATTATAATAAGTAAAAAACTGTTTCATTTTCTTAGACACATAAGCTGGACCATTGTCTGTCTTTATTTGTGCAGATATACCCATGATTGTCTTAACTTCTAATAAATACATGATTACTGAATCAGCCTTTTCTGAGCTCAACACAGTTGCCCATTGTAAACCTGAATAAGTGTCAATGGTGTGGTGTACATATTTTAATTTTCCAAATTCTGTAAAGTGGAACATATCCACCTGCCAGATCTCATTCTTTTGAGTACCCTTTGGGTTATCCCTTCAGGTATCAGTATTTGGTTATAGAAAGAACAAATAGGGCATTTCTTTATAATCTACTTAGCTTGTTGCCATGTAATAGAATACTCTTTCTCTAAACCTTTGCTATTGATATGATGTTTCTTATGAAATTCTGAGGCCTTTAGCACACTTAAAATCAATAATCAATCTATTTCTGCATTACCTTGTGCTAGAGGACCTGGCAGACCCATGGGAATGGATGTGTGTTATGTATATGGGACAGAGCCTATTCCTGATTATATCTTGAACCTGTTTGAATAGTGAAGTTAATTCTGTATCATCTGGTATAAATCCAGCAGTTTCAATATGCAAGACAACTCTTTCTACATACTACAAATCAGTAACTATGTTGAGTGGTTCTTTATAATCCCTTAATACCTTGAGAATAGCATAACATATAATTCTGCCTTCTAGACAGAATTATAAGGGCTTTGTTACACCTTATTTAATTCTTCTAATTTGTAACCTGCCTTTCCTGATTTGTTTGCATCTGTAAAAAATGTACAGGCTCCAGTTATTCATGCATCATGTACAATTTGTAGTAAAATCCAAGTAGTTCTCATTATAAGGTTAATTCTATCACTTTTGGGATAATTGCTATTGATCATCTCCCCAAAAATTAGCAAAAGTTCTTTGCCAAGATTCATTGTCTTCCCATAATTTTTTTTTAAATTTCATCAGCAGTAAAAGGAACTATAATTTCTGCTGGATTTATACTTGCTAGTTGATTAATCTCAATTTTCCTTTTATAATTAATTCAGAGACTTTTTCCACCTAAGTTTTAATCTTTTACTTGGTTTATGTGGTAAAAAGATTTATTCTAAGATAATATCTTCCCTCTTCATTAAAATTCCTGTAGGGGAATTTCTGGAAAGCAATATGACTAGAATACAATTAAGGTTTAGATTCACTCTATCTAAATGTGCCTCCTGTAATTTCTCTTCAACAGCCACCAATTCTATTTCTCCTTCAGCTGTTAATTCTCTGGGACTATTTAAGTCTTTGTCAAAATCTCAGGCTTGTTTAAGTGAACTATTAGGTCAGGTGTTATCCCAACATCTGGTTGTAGGATAGAAATATCTCCTAACAATCTTTGAAAGTCATTCAGAGTCTACAATTGGTCTCTCCTAATTTGTGCCTTTTTTTTTTATAATTTTCTGTAAACCTACTTTATAACCTAAGTAATTGACAGAATCTCCTCTTTGTACTTTTTCAGGAGCAATTTTTAATATCCATTTTGGCAAAACTTTTTTTTTTACTTCTTTAAACATTCTTTCTAAAGTATCTGCATTTGAGTCAGATAACAAAATGTCCTCCATGTAATGGTAAATTATAGACTAAGGAAATTGCTTGGGTATTATTTCCAATGTCTGATTTACAAAGTACTGGCACAGGATAGGAGTATTGGACATTCCCTGTGGGAGGACAGTCCACTGGTATCTCTTTCCTTAATGAGTTGGTTAGCCATTTGGGCAACAAACTGCTCTTGCATGGACTGCTTAACTGGACATGCAAGACCCACAGAGAAATCACTGCTGAAGTTGCCTAAAGATGAGAAGGTCCTTTGGAGTTTCTAGTAAATGAAAGAGTCTGCCAGATGTTCTGCAGGACACCAGAAGAAAGTGACTGATGAACTGCCAATATAGGTGGAACTGTCTTTGAATTTTAATGCTTCATGGTAAAGTCTGCTGGATAGTATCAGCCTGTAGGCTGAAGATGGGTACCCCAACCTTACAAAAGAACTTCAGGTGACTGTCCAGGCAATGAGATGTCTCTGTTAATTGTAGAGTTTGGATGTTGCTTATAATGCTCTTCCTGTTAACTTAAGTAATATTACATCCTTCTGGAGTCTTTGACGAAGTTGAAGAATAGATAGTTATTATTATAGTTTTCCTTAGTTATTATAAAAGATAAATTCCTCAATCTTTTCAAATCTTTTTACTACTGCCTTTTTAAATGTCTAAACATCTAAACCTCCTGTCCAGTGTTCTACTCTAATGTCCTTACTTGTTCAGTAAAGACAATGTCCCATCCTTGAACATATCATAACTTTTCAACTGATTCTGACAGATTCAACAGCACAAATTATTTTAGATAATTTTGTCAAATTTATGATATCTCTCTCTGTAGTATTGAACCATTTTTAATGAGATAATATTGAAAACAAAGCTAATTCCTAGAATCAAATATTAGGAAGGAAAACAGTGTAAGGTTTGCACAATACCTTCCATAATATAAGTAAAATAATCATTGAACTCCTGGATGTTATCAGTCACTTTTTGTAGTTTTTCAGATCTTACCTGTTGTACTAAATTGTATTAGGTATAATAATCGGTATTGGCCACCAGGTGTTCCAGTTGCAGCCACGTGGTCAAGAGACACAGCAGCAGGGAACAGCACATGTTGCTTACTTAGGTACTGAAAAATATGTTTTGTTTAACAAATTAAGGACAGTTATTACAGTGATCAAAAGATTCTGAGAGTTGGGGCCAAGGATAAAGAGAAAACTCAAAGTTTTCCATCAATGTGAGTTGCAGACTATGTGCACTGATGGGAACACAAGCAGGAGTGTGTGGGCTGGCATATGGGTCACCAGGCAGAGAGCCCTGAGTAGCAACTTGCTTTGTCTGAGGGCTGGCTAAAGCTGCAGGTAGGAGAGTCACTGCCCAATGCACCATGCAGCTGGCAGATCCATCCCAAAAAGTGTGGACTGGTCCCCACGTTCAGGCTCCAGATGATGGCAGAAGATACACAATAATCCCACAAGAATTCAGAATTACATATAATAAAGGGTTATTTCTTTAGGGGTGACTTACAGATCACTGTCCTATATCATAATCTTCTGCATGAATGGGGAACATGGAAAGAGTGTAGCAGCCAGAAGTGAGAGCCGGAAGCAAGAGAGTGAACACAGGCCTTACAACTGCATTTATCATATAAGAGACCATGCACAAGTAGGCTGGTATCTTAAATGCTATTGGCTGAAGGAGCGGAAGAAGCTCCTACAGCGTGCTCATGAGACATATGGATAATTTATAGGCTAGCTTATTGAAGACTCTCTATTCTGATTCCAGCAATGGCTTTCGCCTGTTTATACTCCCACAAACAGTGTATAATTATTCTGCTTTCCCCATATCCATGCCAATATTTGTCTGTGTCAAGGCCAGGATATACCTCCTGCATGCCAGCTCAGCTCTCTCTAGATAACTGATCTTAGACTCTCTTGCAATATCACTCCTCTAGGCCCAGGTTGGCTTACACATCCTATTCTTTGGCCTAGGTATATGAGCCTCTCCATCTGACTCTATTCCACCTGTACCCTCCTTAATACACAGACTAGAGAGCACTGCTATTGTATTGCTGTCACAACCTGTGGACCAATACTACTTTCTTGTCCACATCAGATGCAAAGTAAGAAAATTAAGTCCATATGACCAGGTCTCACAGCAAAAAACAAACAAAATGAAAAGCCAAGATAGTATGTCCACCACATTATCTACTAGCTTTACACAAATGTTCTTCAATAAGAATGACCTAGATAAACTCTAGGATGCATAGTAATTGAAAAACTTCATCAAAGAATTCAAGGAACTTAAATAAGACAGAAATAAGCAGCTCAATGAAATTAAAGAGAACAGCAATAAATGGTTGATAGTTTACCCAATCAGACAAAAATAAACAGTTGAGTAAAATGAAGATAATAGATGCTTCTAAAACTGAATAAATGAAAAAAATAAAAATGTTAATTTATGCTGAGTAAATATAGAATGGAAAATCAATAACCCAATTAGAAATCTCAAGAGAAACATTCACAAGTAGAATGGCTCAAGTAGAAGATAGAATATCACTCTGAAAGATAAAGTAAAAGGATTCATCTACTCATGTAAAGAATATGAAAAGATGCAGCACACAAAATGAACATTCAGGAAAAACTCATCATGAAAACACCAAATCTTCAAATTATAGGCCCAGAAGAAGGAGAATACCAGCTCAATGGGATAGACTTTATCTTCAACAAGATCATAAACAAAAATTTCCCAACCTAAGGAAAAATATAG
This sequence comes from Ondatra zibethicus, assembly GCA_004026605.1. Lineage (NCBI taxonomy): Eukaryota > Metazoa > Chordata > Mammalia > Rodentia > Cricetidae > Ondatra > Ondatra zibethicus. The sequence continues at coordinate 10,037 of PVIU01012651.1, read as the reverse complement.
TCACACGTATACAAGAAGCACACAAAACATCAAATAGACAAGAACAGAAAAGGAAGTTCTGATGACATATCATAGTTATATCTCTAGAAATATGCAAAAAGAAAGAATATTTAAAGCTATAAGAGAAAAACAGCAAATTTAGTGCAAAAGTATACCTATCCAAATAACAGGTGATTTCACAAATAGAAACTTTGAAAACCAAAGGAACCTGGAGAAATATACTCAAAGTTCTAAAAGACCATGCATGTCAAGCTATACTGCTGTGCCAAGTAAAACTATCTGCCATAGTTGAAAGAGAAAGATAACCTTTCCATGATTCAAACAGGCTACAATAAGCCATGTCCCTGAGATCAGTTTTATAGAGAATACTGGAAGCAACACTTCAGATTGAAGAAATGAATATATATATCCAGGAGTCTACAGAAAATAAATGGTGCTATAATTACTGAAACACAAATTACAACAAATATAACCAAAAGCAAAATAGCAATGAATGACTGCAATCAATGTACAATTTTCAATAGCAATATTAAATTTTAATGACCTCCAACTTTCCTCTAAAAAGATACAGGTAAACATAATGAATTAAACAAAATACATTTTCTGCTATCTATGAGGAAATCAGCTTTTTGTTTGTTTTACATTTTTATAATATACACTATCTTACAGTAAAAGGATAGATATTGCTAGTAAATGGAACAACCAAGTAAGGAAGTATTGTTATTCTAATGTCTGACAAAATAGACTTCATGCTAAAGCAACCAGTTGAGAAAAGTAAGGTTACTTTATTCTTAACAAGGATGAACAATTTTAATCTTAAACACATATGTATCAAACTCTATGCACCTGATTTAGTAAACAACATGCTCTGCAATCCCACTGCTGTCCATGAGAATTTCCCTTCCCCAGCACCCTAACCACCCTTTGTTTTCTATTGTTTACTCGATCTTTGCTTACGTGACTTATTTAGTCACTGAATCTTAGATTTGGAGAAGAGTAAAATGATCTCTCAGAGACAGTTTAGCCTGAATTTTCCTAATTACTAAAGATGCTGAATACTTTCTGAGGCATATTTTAGGTATTGTTTTGTCCTTTTGGAGGACTCTTTGTGACTATTTCCCTTTTTAAATTGAGACATTTGGTTTTATAACTCTTCCTTTTTGTTTTTTTCTTTTCTGAGTTCTTTATATATATTCTGGATATTCATTCTTCTATTGATCAACACATTAAGAAAACATCAGAGATTATACCAAAATATATTAATATCACAATAAAAAATAAAAGCAGAAGTTCTCTCATTGTGTAATTTGACCCAAAGTGAGCCCAAAGTGAATTCTCCACATATGTATCATTCTACTGTGTCTAATCTGTCTTTCCTCTTTTCTGGTTGTTCTGCCTGTCTCTGTTCTTTGTCTGTCCATCTCTAACAAATGATTTTGCTTTGTATTTATTGAACAGGAGAACAAACATGGCAAGGTAATTTTTAACAAAGACTTTATTTTATTTTTCAGTTTTTCAAGACAGAGTTTTTTTCTGTAGCTTTGGAGCCTGTCCTGTCCTGGAATCAACTCTTGTAGGTAAGGCTGGACTCAAACTCACAGAGATCTGCCTGCCTCGGACTCCCAAGAGCTGGGATTAAAGGCATGCACCACCACTGCCCAGCTTTAACAAAGATTTTTAACAGTTTTACTGGAAAGTAAATTACCATACAGACATCAGCTGACCTAGAATATCACTCAAAACTGCAGAAAGATGTTATCAGCTAATAGGCACCTGCTACTTCCAACATTTAGAGAATACTTGTTTTATTTAAGTTTACTTTCAACATTTGACTGCACTCTGCAAATGATTATCACAATATGTTCATACATACATTATTCTGGGTCAACAGCATGGAGCAGTATACTATTTAAGATTAAATCTCAATATTTAACTGAGGTTGCAAAAGCTATTTCTGTGGGAAAAGTTGCAGGCGTAATAAAGTTGGTTACACTGTCCTCTAAAAGACTGACTGACTTAAAGAGACTGAGGACATAGTAGAACAGCCGATTTTATATATGTATATTTTAAAATCTGGAGACATATCATTAACTTTGTTGCAAAGTCTGTTAAAAGTTCAGTATCCTTGAAAGCAAGAGATATTTTCAGAAAGTATATCACCACATATATGACTGACAAAGATTGTCTTCTATGTGGGCTTCCTTTTCATTGATTGTACCTTTAGCTGTACAGAACCTTTTCAGAGTTATGAGGTCCCATTTGAAATGCGATTTTTTTTTACAAAAGATCCTTTCCTTTACTGATATCTTGACGAGAACTGACTGTTTTCTTCTAGCTCTTTCTCATTTTCAGGTTTCACATTGAGGTCTTTAGTTCATTTAGAGTTAGTTTATTTTTTCAGGGAGATGGGTATGCATCTAATTCTTTCATGTGTGGCCATCCAGTTTTTTTCAGCACCATCTGACAAAGATGCTGTTTTGTTTTCATTCAAAGCATGGTTTTGCATCTTTGTCAATAATCTGATGGCTGGAATTATGTGCACTCATGTTTAGTATTCAATATTGGCTCAATGGTCTACATGTTTACTTCATACCAACAACATTATGCTTGCATTACTAAAGCTTTTTATTATAACCTTAAGCCTGCAATTGTAGTCTGTCCTGTACTGTTTTTTTTTTTTTAGGATCACTTTGTTACTTGTGAGTTTTAACTTCCATATAAATTATCAGATTTTTTTTTGTTTGTCTGTATGTTGTTTTGTTTGTAGTTTGTTTGAGATTTTTATTGGACTTACATTGGGTCTATAAGTCACTTTTGCTAAAATATTTGTTTTCAAAATACTAATTCTACCAATTCTCAAGAATGGGAGGTCTTTTCACCTGCTAGTCTTTTCCTCTATCTCTTCAGAGATTGAAAGTTTTTGATGTAGAGATCTGTCAATTCCAAGGAGAGTTTTATTCCTAGATATTTTGAGACATTAGTGAATGAGATACTATCCATGATCTCACTCTCAGGGTGTTTCTTGTTGGTACATATAAAGACTGCTGATTTTTATAAATTCTGTTTGATCATGACACTCTTATCTAGGTGTTAATCATTTGTACAAGTTTTCTGGGACATTTTTCTGGTTTATGTGGTACAACATCATATCATTTATAAACGGGAATAATTTGACTTATTTTCCTATTGATATAACCTTAACTTCTTTCTCTTGACTTACTGTACTAAAAATGTTTCAAGCACTAAATTGAAACATCATGGGGATGCTGGATAATAGAAATTTGTTCCTGTTTTTACTGTGTTGCTTCCAGTATTTATTCATTTAGGATGTTGTGGGTATCATATAGAGTTTTAATTATTTATAGGTATATTTCCTCAACTTCTAACCTCTAACATTTTTATCACGAAAGCCTGTTGAATTTAACAAGACATTTTATGCAACTACTGAAATGATCATATGAATTTTGTACTTAATAACATTTGTAAGATTTATTACACATACTGACTTAAAATATGACTTGAACCACTCTTATATCTCTGAGATAAAGGCAATTTGATCAAACTGAATAATTTTTTATATACTGCCACATTTGGTCTGCAGGTATTTTACTGAGAATCTTTTCATCTGTGTTCATCAAGGATAATGGCTTACAACTTTCCTCTGTTGTGCACTTAACTGGCTTTGATACTAGAGTAATAATGGCTTTGTAGAAGGAATTTAGAAGTTCTCCTTCTCTTTATATTTTTCTTGAATAATTTTATTAGTACTGATGATATACCATATTAAAATTCTGATAAAATTATCAGAAGCCATCTGGGTCTGGGTACTTTTGTTTTGTTTTTGGATTTGGAAGACTTTTATTTAACTTCTGCAGCCTCTCTCTCTTTTTAGAAATTGTTTTTATTGAGTTATATATTTTTCTCCATTCCCTTCCCTTCCTCTCCACTACCTATCTCTCCTCTTTCATAGTACCCATGCTCCCAATTTACTCAGGAGATCTTTCTGATTTTCTACTTCCCATGTAGATTAGACCCATGTATATCTCTCTTAGGATCCTCTTTGCTATCTATGTTCACTGGGATTCTGAATTATAGGCTGGTTTTAATTTGCTTTATGTCTAAAAGCCACTTATGAGTGAATAAAAATGATATATGTTTATCTGGGTCTGGGTTACCTCACTCAATATGATGTTTTCTAGACCCACCCATTTGCCTGCAAATTTCAAGATGCCGTGTCTCTTTATTAGTTATGATTATATTTAAATTGGTAATCATTTACTTGTTTAACTTTGGTGACTTGGAAGTATTCATAAATTTGTTCCTTCTGTTGGTTTTCAAACTTAGTGGAGTACAGACATATTAAGTATTCTCATACAATATTTTGAAATTATTTTGTATGTGTTGTAGTATTTTCTGGTTCATCCTGATTCTATTAACTGGAGCTGTCTTTTTATTTTGGTAAATTGGGCCAAATGTATGTCAATCATTTGAATCTATTAAACAATAATATCTATGATTTATCAGTACTTTTTATTGTCTTTGGTTTGTTCCATCAATTTGTACCATGATTGTATTTGTCTTGCTCTTGTTTTTCAAAATTCTTGCATTTCATCAAGTGATTTATTTGTTATGCTTCTTATTTTTCAAAGTACATGTTGTTTAGTGTTACAAATTTTCCTCTTAGCATTGCTTTTAGTGTGTCTCAGAGGTTTTGGTTGTAGTACTTTCATTTTCATTCAGTTCTAGTTATGTTTTTTTAAATCTTTTTTTGACTTTTTCTTTGACCAGATCCTCATTCAGTGTTAATCTCCTTGAGTTTGTGTATTTCCTAGAGATTGGGTTATTGTTGGATATAAGCTTATTGCAATAGTCAGAAAGGACAAGCAAAATTATTTCAAATTTTTAGATTTTGCTAACGTTTATTTTGTGTCTCAATGTGTAATCTGTTTTTAGAAGTTTCTATCAGTCACATAATACATTGGGGTTTGTGTAGAATATTCTGTTGATATCTGTCAAGCCTGTTAATCCATTAAATCATTCAATTATGTTATGTTGTTTGTGTTTATTTTTGTTCAGACCCCTTTTATTGGATAATATTGGGTATTAAAATACCTAATACCCCAGAGTTAGAGTTTACAGCAGTTTTATTTCCAGTTTAATGAAATTGGCATGCCAGAGGACCAACATTTAATATTAAATTTTGTATGAAAATTTCCTCTTGCTTAATTCTTCCCTTGATTAGAATAAAGAATCCTTCCTTATCTCATCTGATAAGTATTGTCAGATATTAGGATGGTGACACTTGATTGCTTCCTCACTGTATATACTTGGAGTACTTTCTTATCTCTTTAAGGTGTTACTTATCTTAAGACTGATTTCTTGAATATAGCACAAAATGAATATTGTATTTTAGTTTATTCTGCTATTCTATGTATTCTTACAAGAGAGTTGATTAAATTAAAATTTAATGTTGCTATGATGTGGCATGTTCTTCTGTCAACTCTGAATATGTCTTATTACCATTGGTTAATAAAAATTTGGTCAATAGGAAGGTGGTGTAGGAGGGCTACCTTGGCCTTTTGGTAGGACAGCCCTTAGGTGGGCAGAGTAGATAGAAGGGAATGCTGTGAGAGAAAAGGCAGTGGAGCAGACGCCATGCTTCTCCAGCACAAGATGGACACTGGTTAGACTCATGCCGGTAAGCCACAACTCAAGTGGCGATACACATTAATGGAGATGGGCTAAAATAATATGTGAGAGTTAGCCAATAAGGGGCTAGAGCTAATGGGCCAGGCAGTATTTAAATGAATACAATTTCTGTGTAATTATTTCGGGTACACACCGGGAGCCGGATGGCACAAGGGGCCCGGCACCGGGAACACAGCCCAAGCCCCTCAATACAACAGGGAGGCAGAGTATAGTTAGGCAGGAAACCCGAGCAGAGATACAGTGGGAATAAGGCAGAACCATAGAGATGCCAGTAGCCACCAGAGAAGCAAAATGTGAGGTAAAAAGCCATGAACCTTGTGGTAAAATATAAACTAAAAGAAATGGGTTAATTTAAGTTGTAAGAGCTAGCTAATAATAAGCCTGAGCTCATAGGGCAAATGGTTTGTAATCAGTATTAAGTGTATAAGTGGTTATTTGGAAACCAGGGGTGGGAGAAAAACCTCTAGTTACAGTTAGTGAAAACTGTGTGTCAATTGGAGTTATTTTGTTATTTTGCTGTTAGTCTTATTAGTTACACTTTGTGTTTCAGTAATTATAGCAGCATTTATTTTCTATAGACCCATGGACATGTTTTTCATCTCTTTATTTTGAAGTATTTTTTCCAGAATTCTCTATAGAGCTGACCTCAAGGGCATGGCTTATTTTAGCCTGTTTGAACCATAAGGAGCTAATCCTTTTCTTTCAACTGTCGTAGGTAGTTTCACTGGCACAGTAGTGCAAGTTGCCATCCATTATCTTTTAGAACTTGGCATACATTTCTCCAGGTTCCTTTTGCTTTGTATTTCCATTTGAGAAATCAACTTTTATGCTAATGGGTTTGCCTTTATATGCAACCTATGATTCCTTCCAGAGAATTTTTTATCTTTCTTCCAGACAAGATTCTTATCTGTACCATTGACCTGAGTTTGTTTTTCTCATTTTTGCCTTTAATTCAAATATTTGATGTTTTCAGGATGTTCTACTCATCCTGAATTCTCTCTATCTCTCTCTCTTTCTGTATGTGTGTATGTTTTAATTTATATTATTTGTATGTGTGGTCTAATTCATCTCTTTTGCTTTCAAGTCATAATACTGTCTTCTACTTGCTCCACTCTACCTTTCCTTGAGATATCTAATTTATTATTGAGTTTTTCGTTTCATCTTCATTTCAGCATGAGTTTTCTTCAACATATCTGCTTCATCATTACTTCAGTTTGCCGATCATAGATTTCCTTAATAATATTATTTAGCTATATTTATGTGTTTTCTTGGGTATCCGTCAAACATTTCTTGCTATTCTTATTGCTTGTTGATGTATTTGTTCATGTAGCCTTTAAACTCCCTGCATCATTTAATGAAATTAATGATTTTTAAGTTCTGTATACTCTGATTTATCAAGGCAATTCTCATTAGAGAACATATCTACAGTACTGGTAATTTTTTTTTTCGAGACAGGGTTTCTCTGTAGCTTTCGAGCCTGTCCTGGATCTAGCTATTGTAGATCAAGCTGGCCTCAAACTCACAGAGATCAGCCTGCCTATGCCTTCTGATTGCTGGAATTAAAGGCGTGCAACATCATCGACGACTAGGACTGCTGAATTTGGAGCAGATATATCACCTTGATCTTCATATTATTTGTGTTTCTGTGATGAGTTATGGATATGTGAACTTTTGTCTTTTCTATGTGCCCAATGTGAAGTTTTATGCTGCCTCTGGGTTGGGCAGCATGCAGACTGTTTGGGCTGGTGCAATGCTTGAGGGATGAGCAAGGTAGTGAGATTCCAGAGAGTTACCTGGCTGAACTTATCACAGAAGGGCCTCTGGCCCTTCTTAGGCTTAGGGCTCTCCCCAAAAGTCCCCTTTCCATCTTGCCTTTGAACTCATGTATGGGCAGCTGGTTTTAATCCCCCCCGACCTCTCACCTAAAAAGTTTTCCCTTCCTGATCATCTGCTTAATCTGCTGTTATCTCATTTTTGCTCCCTATTATGGGATTTTACCTACTACTCATTATTTCAACCATGTACCAATTCATACCCACCCACCAATTAAAATAGGAGATCAGGTACTATTCTCTCATCCCAGACCAACACCCATCACCCCCTTTCTTTAAATGGCAGGGCCCCTTTAAAGTAATTCTTGTAACTCCCAGAGCTGCCAAGCTCAAGGGACTCTCTCATTAGATCCACCTGTCTCACGTTAAACCTTTTACTCTTCCAGCTCAAGATACCCCTCATATGTGGTTCAAGAGGACACCAAGATCAGCCACTTTTTCTCCAGTTTATAAAAATAAGATGTTTCATCACCATACTCACCCCTCCTGTGCCAAAACCTCCATATACTCTCCCTCTTACTTTTTCTCCTATATGCTTTACCAACTTGTCTATATCTCCAGTGTCATACTTAAAATTTCAGCTAAACACTCAGCTGTTATTACAGGGATCATCATAAAACATAGAGCTGGAGGAACAAAAATTGCCAAGAACTCAGGTGGTAAGAAACAATAACAAGCTTGATGACATTTCTCAGCCCCAGACTCCAAAAATTCACAAAACAGACTTTAACATAGCAGGTTTATCACTTACTGCAGCAGTGTCTCCTGGATGTTAAGGTAATACCATGATGCTAAAGAGAACAAATGTCTTAAGATTTGCTTCATGTAAAACATTGTGCATCTAATAATTCCCCTTTCTAATAATTCTCCCTTCTTTTCCTCCCTCCTTCCGACCATCTTCCATTCCAACACTACATTATTATAATTATAAGCTTTTATTATATCTAAAATAGATTTCTTTTCAAACATTTTTCCCTAAGACCCAGGGAGCCAATTGGACATATTTAAAGGACCAGACTCACCCAGAATAAGTATCATTTAATTCTTCCCTTCTTCCCTTATCATTCCTGGTCTCAGGAAACCCTGGAAAATTCCCTCCTCCACCTCCATACCCAAAAACCCCTCTATCTACCATTTTGGGACTCTCTTCCCTTAATCACCAGGATCTAAAATTTTTTCCAGACATAATTATCTGCCTTTCCTGCATCTTGTGAGGTCCAAGCTGCCAGCCAGCCAGTTCCACAGAGCATGGAAAAAAAGAGTCCATGAAAAGATCGGGAAAATGTCTGTAAATTATTTTTCAATCTAGACTCTCTCAGGAGGATCATTAAAAAACAAATGAAATTATTCCTCTGCTCCAGGTTCTCATTGGTCTCTGAACCAGGTGTGATCCCACTTGCCTTCCTGCATGGCATGTTATAGTTTTGTACTCTGGCCATTTGTTGTCCTGTGGTCCTTTCCACCCACCTGGGTGCCTCATCTGGCCTGAGTGGCAAGGGCACAGATGCCATCCATCACTTAGTTTTCTGGTTTTGTTTTTTTTTCCCCTTACAGGAAGAGTGAGTCCGTATAGTTTCATCAGCAACCCCTTCATGGGGAAAATTAAAACAGATTCAACTTCTCATATAGAAATAATTGTAACTGGGACATAAATGAACTTCAGTTAGTTCTTGAAATTCCACTATTTTTTTGTAATTTATAGAAAGGAAAAGAATAAGTTTTGACCATTATACGATCTCAGGGACAGTTGGGGCTTCCCGCTCCTACCAGGATTCCTCAAGGATATTACGCTATTATGCTTCAATTAAAAGACTGAGTTTTTTTTTTTAATGAAGCCTCTTTAGGTGTTTTTCTTTTTTTTCCATAAATTGTTTTGTTTTATTTTTTCCATTCAAAAACATAATTAAAGAAATAAAATTTTTACCTTTCTTCCCCTTCTCCCGGTCCCCTCCCACTACCTCCCCACCCCTCCTCCCTCCCCCTTCTTCCTTGAAAGAGGGCATGGTACCCTGCCCTGTTGGAAGTCCAAGGTCCACCCCCCATCCCTCCCGGCCTAGGAAGGAGTGCATTCAAAAAGACTGGTTCTCAAAAGGTTAATACATGCAGAAGAGATAGGTCCTGGTGTCATTGTTGATGGGTTCTCCATCTGCCAACTTTCGCCGCCACATTCAGAGAGTCTGTTTTGATCATATGCTCATTCAATCCCAGTCCAGCTGGATTGGTGCGCTCCCATTAGTTCAGGCACACTGTCTCAGTAGGTGGACCAGCCCCTCACGGTCCTAACTTCCTTTCTTATTTTCTCCCACCTTCTGCTCTTCAACTGCACCTTGGGGGCTCAATCCATTGCTCTGATGTGAATGTGGGTCTCTGTCTCTATCTCCATCCATCGGATGAAATTTCTATAATGGTAATCAAGATAATCATCAATGTGACTATGGTACAAGGCTAGTTCTGGCACCCTCTCCTCTGCTGTCTGAATACCTAGCTGGGGACATG
>PVIU01012650.1:0-59108 GCA_004026605.1 Ondatra zibethicus | reverse complement strand
GCCTTTTGCCTGTAACACCTCTTGGGCCCACGCTAGCTTCAGGATGAGGAGGTCTGCCGGGACTGGCATTGGTGGTGGCTAGTGAAGGCTGTCAGAATTAAAGCTGCAGCAGAACTGGGTCTGGGGAGACGGAGTCCAGAGGAAGAGCAAAGGCTTTGAGTCAGCCAGAGCTGAGCTGTGCGCATGAGCTGTGGGGTTTTATATGAGAGGTGTAGGGTTTTTCCTAACTCTTGGGCTCACCAAAGTCTCCTGTAAAAGCCTACACCAGAGAGCGTCTCACGAGGCCATGAAAGCGTCTCACAACGCTGTCAAAGCATCAGCACCTTGTTTTCATTTTGATTCATTGGCTGAGTATCTGCTTGAGGAAGTGCTGGAGATTTAACCGTGCAGAAAACAAGCCTTGCCCTCGAAGAACCTACAATCAAGTGGGGGAACTGACCCTTTCATGAGTAATCACCCCGTAATGAGGTCTGCCGGAACAGGGGGGCGCATGGGAGCACTCGTGGGCATAGAAAGGTAGGCTGTCCCCTCTGCCAAGGCTGTAGAAGAAGCTGTGGGGCACAAAGGGCTCACTGTGAGGAGCATGGAGTGTGCTGGGAAGCGTAGTGTAAATATTTTCAGCAGCTCGGGGCTAGAGTGGAGGTGGAAACCCGGAACAAGAGCATGGTGTGTATGTGCAGAGGACCCAAGAGGTCCCAAGACCCCTGTGGTTGGGTTGTCTGAAACAGTAGATAACACCGAGCCCTGTACACCTTCATATATATCTATGATAAAGTTTAATGTGTAAATGAGCAGCTAACAGTAACCAGTAACTACTAAAACACTGCAGATGTGTATTGCAATTAACATTATCAAAAGTGAGCCATCATATTTTGATATCATATTTTGATAGCTAGACGATTTTGAATGTCCTCACTGCAAAGAGAAGATTAACGGCGTGATGGATACGCAGGCTATCTCTGTTTAACCACTGCACAGGATGTATGGAGAACGAAGTGCCAAAGTGCCAGCCTCATGTTTCGCATTTGACCCCATGTATCTATAGTCATGTGTCAATCCAAAACATTTTTAAAAAAAGCATCTTCTACTCTATACTGACTGTCCTCAGCTGGAGGCGGGCAGCTGATGCCCCAGAAAACAGAGCAGCAGAAAGAGGAAGGACATTGCAAAAGGAAGCGCTTGCCAGGAAAAGGAAAGAGAGATGAGGCCGTTTGTGACCATGACAGAACGCTCAGGTGGAGGGTTCTAGCTTCTTCTCTTGCTGGTTTGGAAACGGGGCCTAACAGATCCAGGCATTGGTGGAATTTGTTTCTGTGAGGCCTTTCTCACCAACTTGCTTTGACTTCCTGGGGCCTTTTACTTCTGTAGGCACACAAGGCAAAGTTAGTTCTGCATCATCATGATACCCTGACCTCATCTTTAGTACCCATCTCTAGGGCCTATCTCCAGGCAAATTCAGTCATGTTGGGGGTATGAACTTGGTAGGGAAACACAGTTCTGTCCGTAGCAAGGAGAAACTGAAAGATCAATGAGAAACAGCTGCTTGACAGACTGAGAAACTGGCCGGAAAGAGCCATTGCACCCCCAGCCCTTAAAACAGATATACAAAGGAAGTACTCTCCCACAATGCAGAATGAAGCTCATACTATTGAAATGGCTGTGTGTGTATTAAACACCTGGTCACCCCAGGGGCTGTGGCTGGAATTCAATTCCAACATGGTCCTACTGTCTGCGCCACGCTCTGTTGGGTAAGACACCTAACGTCTGGGAGTCCGGGGCTGAAAAGAAAAACAACATGAGGATGTGTGTGCGCGCCCAGAGAAAAGCCTAGAAAATGAAGTCAAGATCAACCAGGAGGAACTTTGTGGACCAGCTGGGAGTCTTGTTTTAAAGCAGTAGGGTGTGCAGGTTGATTAGGCCAAACTGTATCCTGTGTAGATCTTAGACGGCGCCTTATACTTACATATATAAGAGCTGCTGGATTCTCAGACCGACATGAGACCAGCTGAAGGCTGACTCTGTAGCCAGAGACTTGGGAGAGGAGAGGGCCTGGGTGGGGGCAATGCCATTGCCTTTTCATAGAGGAGAAGATGGTACCTCAGCACGCCCTAGGCTGTTCTTGATCACTCAAATTTAAGCTGTTTAAGGAGAAGCACAAAATTTTTATCTTCAAGGATGGGTGGGTGAGGGCTAGAGAGAGATCTCAGACAGTAAAAGACCTGAGTTTGATGTCCAGAACCCACATTAAAAAAAAAAAAAAGACAGGGATGGTGGCATGCATTTATATCCTAGCACAGAGGAAGCAGAGACAGGCAGATCCACGGAGCTCACTGACCAGACACCCTAGGTGGGAGGGAATAGCTGAATGAATGAGTGAATGAATGAAATATACTAGGAGGATGAGCTAGGAAGATGTAAATTCGTGTTAGATTTGAGCTACTAACAGACTTTCGGAATTGATGTTAGTTGCTCACAGACAGCAGTACGTAGGCCGCTAAATGTGACTAGACATGGGGCTAGTGCCGAGCCGGAGACGGAGCCCCAACCCCAAGACAGCTCAGCATGGGTGTAAGAGTAGGGAGCACGAGAGCAGGTAGCAAGGTGGAATAGCTAAGATGTCAGAACTAGAAGTGGGGTGGGATTAAAGACAGAACCCCCACATCTAGAGGGCAGAAAGAGAAGACATCTGGAGACGTTGAACTCAAGGAAATGAGGGAGAGCAGTTGGTGCAGGCTGTGGGCAGAAGCAGGGTCACCATGAGTTCAGGAGAGAAGGGGGCCGAATGTGGAAACCGTTCCTGTTAGAGCGGCTAAGAGACGGATAGATGGGTGTAACCTGAGGAGGAGGCAGGTTGAAGGTTTAGGTAAGGTGAGGGGAGCCCTGAGGGTGTTGTCAGCAATGGGAAGGAAGCCAGGGAAGAGAGCTGGAGACTCAGTAAGGTAACTAATGGCAGAGGGGGAGGCAGGAGCACAGGATGGGGGGGCGAGGGGGAGCACTTGGAGGTACTGAGGGAAAAGGAGGCCTGAAGGCACAGGGGAAGAAGATAAGAGACTCCGTTTGAGCTCAGCACTGGGTCACAACTTCCTTCCTTCCTTCCTTTCTTTTTTCAAGACAGGGTTTCTCTGTGTAGTTCTGGCTATCTGGGAACTCGCTCTGTAAGCCATGCTGGCCTGAAACTCAGAGATCCAGCTCCCTCTGCCTCCTAAGTACTGAGATGAAAGGGGCGCCCCAGCACAGCACTTTCTAGACACCGGATCCCTGTAAGGACAGCCATTCTGCTCATGTTCCCTTCTGTGTGAAAACTCCCTCCGGGTTGCTGCTGCAGTGGATGAACTATCATGCAAAGGAACAGGAGGGACCACGGCCTTAGTGGTTAGGAAGTGGATGCAAGCGGCTGTGTTTGAACGCAGTCTTGGCCACTTAGTCGCAGTGCGACCTTGGACCCCTGTTACCTCACCTGAAATCTGATGATGTGAGCACCCACCTCTTGAGGGCAATGATGAAGAGAAATGAGCCAGCATGTGTAAACTAATTAGAGCCATGCTGACCCATTAGAGTATGGGTGGCTATTTTGGGGATAGTCACCCAGACTTTGACAGACCCAGAAGCTGTGTGTGCTTATCGGGTCCCAGGAAGCAGGAAGTGTTGCACACAGATCTTAACCTGACGTTTGTGACAGTCCCAGACAGGCAGAAGCGCAGCTACCCTTTCCCCTTATAGATGACGAAACCAAGTTCAGAGAAAGCAACAAACTTGGCCCTAAGCAACGTTAAGCAGAAGCACAGGTAGGATTTGAATTGACTCTGAGCTGGTCTGACTGAAGAATCCCTGGTCCACATCGCCTACTCCCGAGTGAGCATCTGTCCCTTGTCCCCATTTCCCTCCCAGCACACGAAGAAAACAGCACAGTTGTGCCGAGCCTCCACTGCTCCCTAGCACTACCCATGCCAAAGAATGAGTACCCAAGACCACCACTGGGGCGCGGGGATGGATGGCTCCTTCAAAATCAAGCCATGGTTCAGTGATGGTGATTTTGACAAGGGCTTGAGCTTGTTCCTGATGCACCTTCCACATCAATGACAGGATCGTGAGTGTTATGTGAAGGGCAGTAGAAAAAGTGTCCGTGAGAACTGTCTGAGCATCTGGTTTGAGTTTGACTTGCTGCCTCTTCCTGCCTTTATCTGAACACACGCTTGTCCTGGGCTAATAGAAGCAGAGTTTGTTTCAGTCTTGGTTCATATTACACGTCAGTTTGACTTTTTATTTCCACCAGGTGCCATAGGTCAAAAGAATCCCTTCAGGGCTCAGGAGATGGTCTGCGTGTCAGAGACCATAAGAAAAGGCCATGTGCAGGAGGGCCAGCATTGTGTCTGCCACACGTGGAACCTGCATTTTTGCAGACCTGTAAATGCAAAGTGTCCCTCAGAAAGCTTGCATTTGGGGATATTGATGTGTCCTCATTATCTTTCTTTCAAGTGGTAGAAGACGAAAGTGAAATCGGTTGAGCTCTTCCCAGTGCCAGAATTAGCCTGAGCAGAATGGAAGTCAGTCAGTGTATTCAAATTCTCATCATGAGCTTGCGTGGCCAGAATTATCAACCTAGTTCTCCCAAACAGGCAGGGGTTATGTGAGGTCACACCTAGGGTCCCAGCCCAGTGACAGCTCATTCAGACACTCACAAATTTCAGACACTTTGGAGGGCACCATGTACTATACTGAGAACTGACTTTTGTGAACAAGGGATGAAGGCATTCTGATGACAATATTGGCTCACAAAAATACTGAAAATAAAACGAAGAAAGAGCAGAGAAAACAGACATCTATCAAAATGTATTATTAAATTTCTAGGTTAAATATTAGAAATATTCCTTTAAAACCACTAAAAAATTTGATATCTCCACTAGTAGACAGTGTTTTAGAAGCTTTGGCTAATATAGGGAATAAAGGAAATAAGAGACGGAGGCAAAATTAGTTATTATTTTTATGAGGAATGTGTTTCTATTTGTAAAAAGCACACACACATATACACACATCACTACTTGAAAAAGATGTTATTTAATAAGGAGCCCAAACTTAGTTTTTCCAAAATCAAGATAGTTCCAAAATAGCTGAAAAAAAAAACCACTTGAGCAAAATACTGAAAATGTCCTACTCAAGAAACTTAATAAATACTACTATGTCATCATAATAAGACCTGTAAGATAAAACCGCAGAGTTCCACTGATCAGTGTAAAACAGACCATGAACAGGGAGGACAGATGGCATGCTCCCAGGCTCAGAAGGGTGGAATATTCTAGGATGACAGCTTGTAGGTTTGACAGAAATGCCTAGGAGAAACCTGAAGGGAATTGCAGAGATGTGTGGAATAGTTAAAGACTTCATCTGGGATAGTAGACAGATGAAAACATAGACTAACCCTCCAAAGGAAGAATCGTGAGTGGCAGTCCATGTCACAGATCTCAATAATAATAATAATAATAATAATCTCATGTCATAAATCTACAATAATTAAAAGAGAATAGGAGCCAAGCTGATTAATGGCACAAAAACTGCCTAGAAATACTACCAATGGATGTGTTAAA
The DNA here is from genome assembly GCA_004026605.1 of Ondatra zibethicus. Lineage (NCBI taxonomy): Eukaryota > Metazoa > Chordata > Mammalia > Rodentia > Cricetidae > Ondatra > Ondatra zibethicus. Next base: position 53,526 of record PVIU01012650.1, on the reverse strand, counting down.
ACTTATCATTTGAACCACTTTGGGGTATATATCCAAAGGATGCTCCATCGTGCCACAAGGACATGTGCTCAACTACATTCATAGCAGCTTTGTCATAGCCAGAACCTAGAAACAACCTAAGTGCCCCTCTACCTAAGAATGAATAAGGAAAATGTGGTGTATTTACACAATGGAGTACTACACAGCAGAAAAAAATAACAACATCTTAAATTTTGCAGGAAAATGGATGGAGCTAGAAAACATTATTTTGAGTGAGGTAACCTAAACCCAGAAAGACAATTATCACATGTACTCACTCATAAGTGGTTTTTAAACATAAAGCAAAGAAAACCAGCCTACAAACCACAATCCCAGAGAACTTAGACAACAATGCGGACACTGAGACTTACATAGATCTAATCTACATGGGAAGTAGAAAGTAGAAAAAGACAAGATCTCCTGAGTAAATTAGGAACATGGGGACCTTGGGGGAGGATTGAAGGGGGGAGGGGAGAGGCAGGGAAGGGAGTAGAGAAAAATGTAGAGCTCAATAAAAATTAATAAAAAAAAGAAAGAAAGAAACTTATCATTTGAGAAACGGGTTACAAGTGGGTTGAGAAAAGTAGGTTTAGTCAATAGTAACAAATGGAAAAATACCAGTTTAACCCAGAGGCTGCAGAGTGGCAATGAGTGGAAGGGACATGGCCGATGGACACAGCATAGTTTTGTAACACTATTTACCAGATAGATTTTCAGAAAACTGTCTGCTTATGGCTGGAGGTGTCGCTCGGTTATTTGACTGCTTGCCTGGCATGCGTAAAGCCCTGGGTTCAGTCCCCAGCACCATATAAACAGGTGTGGTGGCCCAAGCCTGTAGGAGGGAAAGGCTCTAAGACTGTGATGACCCCGTCATCAGAAAGATAGACAGGGAGACTCCACTTCCTCCAAGTGGGCTCTAATTTTCTCTTTGGAGCCCCTGCTATGCTATCTCTAGTGATGAGGCCTTAACTCTCCTCAGGGCCCCTCCCATCATGTTATCTGTCCGTCTGCCCATGGTGTTGACTCCTTATGTAACCACAGCAATCCATCTCAGTGACCCTCTGGAACCCCTCAAAGGTATAAGAATCAGAGCCTGCATAGCAAGTTCAGGGCCAGCCAGGGGAAAAGGAGGCCCTGACTCAAACAAAGCAAATCAGGAGCTGGAGAGAGAGGTCATCAGTTCAGCGTGCTTATTCCACTTACGAAGGACCTGAGTCTCGTTCCCAGCATCCAGGGCTGCTCACAACCACACACACACTTAGAAATACTGTAAAACAAAATCTTTTTAAAAGAGAAACAACAAACAATAATGAAAAAGTCCCAGATTCCTATCTTACCTGTCTAGCCTCCAGAAGAGTTTGAATTTCCAACCTTGGATTCAGACTACAGCTCTTAACGTATGCCCGAAAAATTCTAGATGGACGAAAGAGGTAAATAATTAAAAGTCAAATTCAGAAAGGGTAAGACCTAATGTCACCTACCCCTGACCCAGAGAAAAGCTTTTAAGTTTGAAAACATTGAAGAAATCACAGAGGAAAAGATTGCCAAATGTTTATATAAATATTTGAAATTTCCATGTCTTAAAAGCTTATCAAAAGAAGAAGAAAAATCGTAAATTGGGGAAATGCTTGCAGTAAATATGGAGACAAGGTTTAAAGGCTATTATGCGTGTACATATTATGTGTACCTATAATATTGAAACTTGTATGGTAGGGATGGACAGTATATTCTAGGAAAGTGACTAAAGCATATGTGTAGAAGAAATAAATGGTTTGAGAGGAGCATGCGTCAAGTATATATTTCCTTACTGGTACAAACTGAAATCATGGCAAACCAACTCATTTTAACCTCGTGAGTAGAATCACTCCGGTGAACCCCAGTCCTCAGAGGCTGCGGTGTAGCTGTGCCGACAGCCGTTACTGGTTGTGTTACCTGCGCTGACAGCCGTTACTGGTTCCATTGTCAGTCACACCCTCTGGGAAAACAAGTTGGCTGTTTGTATTGAATCACAATCATTTTGAGCTTCTGAGAGTCTCTCATGAAGGAATAAACCCACAGCTAGGAAAAGCTGCCTGTTTACTCCAGCCTTGTTGACAAACGAGGAAACTTGGAAGCCACCCAAAGGCCCAATAATAAAGCACTGAGGTAGAGCGTGTAGATCCACTCAGAGAACATTAAATGATCATTAAAATTCTTACCAAAATTCTAAAGAAAACAGGGAAACTCTGTATTTTTTGGCCCCAGAAGTAGGACATAGATGTGATATTTACAATATAAACACATCTGTTGATAAGGATGTAATTTGCCTGATCCTGAGGAGATGTCTGAGCTTGAAGTCTGTCTGTCTGAAACCAAGGCTTTACCCCACTGCATGTTCCCTGCCCTGGAGACAAAGCTGCTGCAAGCCTGCGGGTTGGTCAGGCAGGACCGAGGTTGTTGCTTTTCTGAGCTGAGTCCTCCCTGGCAGGATGCATGGGAAATGAAACTTTTGTCACCCAAAGACCTCCAACAGTTGAGATTTTCTTAAAGTCCCTCCTCTCCCGCTTGGCCCAAATGACCAAGTGGACATCCCGAGGGCCAGGAGAAGACCTGTGGGCCGGGTGGTATGGGCACACCTGTCTTGAGCTCTCCGCTGCACAGCTGGGTGGTGTGTAAATATTTTAAATGTTTTTCTTGTTCTCAGTTGTCTCTTAATGAATTGCTTTAAGGTAAAGCCACAATCCGGGAAGCACACCTTCTTTCTAAAGCAGCTTTGCCTGAAGCGAAAGGAAAGCCCCCAGGTGGTCTCTAGAGCCCCCTGCCTGGTGTTAAAGAACACAGAGAAGGCTTAGTGCAGATCGGCTTTACAAAAGGAACAGCATTTGAGCAAATCCTGCCACATGGAAACCTGAGCCTGCCATTCTGTTTCCTGTATCACCCAGGCCCAGAGCATGCTAGGAATGTCTGCAGTACAGTGCGCGTGACAGCAATAATCCCTTGCATGGTGGTATAGCGCGCGTGGCTCACTGTATGGTGTGCGTGGCTCACTGTATGGCATACGTGACTCACTGTATGGCGTACGTGACTCACTGTATGGCGTATGTGGCTCTGTTTAGCGCTTGGCTCACTGTATGGTGCGCATGGCTTACTGTTTAGCACGTGACTCACTATATGGCACGCGTGGCTCACTGAACACAGTGACATCGTACTTTCATTCTTTTGTGTCAATCTTCACAGCACAGGCAAGTAAAATGCGACTGGGATTATTGTCCAGATTGTGTAGCTGGAGCAGCTAAGGTTTGGACAAGTTAAGGCTCTTAACCAAAAAGCTTTCGGATAGCAATGACCCCAGCAGGGACCCAGACAAGAATTCTCTTAGATGCTGTGCACTTATTTGTTTTTCTCACCATTCATTCATTCATTCATTCATTCATCTGTCGTTGTTAGCACGCTCAGGTTGGGCTCACGGCTGCAATGAGGCTAAATGAACGAACTCTGCCCTGGAGGATCTCAGTTTGCCGGTGAGGCAGACAGGCTTTGATCAGTAACGTGCTGTGATCACCCAGAGGGGAAGAGCATGGGGGTAGGGATATGTTAACTAACAAGGGGTGCTGACCTCATCAGAATGGGAGTCAGGAAAGGTTTACCTGTGAGTGCATGGCCTCTGAGCTGAGGCTTCAGAATGCTGAGTGGGCAGGTGAGTGGAGAGAGCGGAGAAGAGGGCCTCAGACAGATGCCGAAGGGTAGCCAGCCTTTATAGGTGGGGGCAGGACCAGGAAGGAGACTGAGGATGGGAGACCACAGCAGTGGAAGTCTCAGGAAGCCATTCGCAAAGCTGAGGAAAGTGGGCTTCTGAACAGAGGACCCAGAAGCCATGTCAAATGCAACTGTCTCCCTCCACAATGTGAGCGATGATTTGAAACACACAAATGTGTGATCAACACACAAGGATGAGAGAACGAGACAATGGCCTACAAGACATGTCCACAGATTTTTGTTAACCAAACAGTGTGTAGAGCTGGTGGCATGGAGCTGAGCCGTGAGCACTCACATTGAAACACAGTGAGAAGCAGAGTCCAGATAACTTCTGGTGCCGGGCTCGGGGTGTGTGTGTGAGGGGGGGAGGGCCAGGGACAATGAAGGCCAGAGGACACACAGCTGGGTTGTAAGACACAGCCCTGCGATACAGAGGCAGCTGCAAGCAGACTCCTCGCTTTCTTCCCTCACACACACAGGCAGGGAAACTGAGGCATGTTCCTCAGGTAGAAGGACCAGAGAGGCTTCGTACTCAGGGCAGCGGGCAGAAGGCAAAGGGGGGGGCAGGGGAGAGTCACACACAGAAAACAGGAAGTCAGTGTAAGCCGAATGCGGAAAGTGACATTTCTAGACCCCGTTTTTGACAGCTAAGCACATGTCTTCTGTCTAAGGCAGGAGATTATTAGAGAAATAAATTATACGAGGGAATGAAAAGACCCTGTAGATGGTGCCTTTGGGGGATTATCCACCAAATGCAAGCATTTCCGGCCTGCAGTGACAGTCAGCAGCTGGCAGGGCACTTCTTGCTCTCAGCCCTAAATATGAAGAGGCCAGAGGATTATCAGACATCAGAGCAAATCTTCCAGCAAGTGAAAAAAAGACTAAGCAAATAAAAGGAGGAAAATAAAAGAATGAGAAGCGGGGGGGGGAATGGTGGGGGCTCCAGTGATGGGAACTTCAAAGGAAAAGAAACAATAATCCATCAGGATAGTGGAGAAGAGATCTCACTCTTCTATAAAACAAGAGCATACACACAAGAGGGAATAAATCAGAAAGCGCGGAAGGGCCCCGGAACATTAAAAATAGCAAAGTTGAAATAAGATCCCCATTGATGGAGTGGCTATGGACTGAAGATAAGTACTAGATAAGAGAACTGAAGAATGCATTAGGTCATGGCTTACTGGACCGCATGTGGCCAGCCTCTCTCACCCTTCCTGTAGCCTCTCACTTGGCATGGACAACACTAAGACCACCGGCACTGCTGTACAAGACGAACCTATCAGTGGAATTTTGAGAAGGCCAGAGTGAGGGCCGCTATATGCTGAGGTAGACCAAGAGAGCATAGATGGATAGTTAGAGCCAGGGCACAGATTCCAGGAAAGAAGCTGCTGGAATGTAGAGTAAGGGAGGGGGGAGACTTGGGAGGGAGAGGATCTGTAGCCACTGGGGTCTGAGGTGGTGAGGAGGTCCTTATCCCCCACAAGCCCTGGAAGGACTGGATGAACCCCATAGATGCTGCCTGATGGGCAGTAGGCGCGCACATTGTGTTTCTCCATTTATACCTTTAGTCTGGATCCCATTTAGAAGCTGGATGAGAAAGCCTGAGGACTGAGCAAAATTCGGGGGAACTGTAGCCCTGGGCCCAGACCTATGCTTCCAGCCAGCCTACTTGTGGGTGACCTCAAAAGGCTGCTCAAAGAGGAGACATATTTACAAAAGCCAGCACTCAATTTACCTAAAATACAGCTCCTTCCAGGCTCCAGCCTGAACTGTAAGAGTCTCTCCTGACCCTGTTCCTGGTCTCCGTCAGCTGGCTGCCCTGCCTGGCCTCCTACAGGAACACAGATGGAAGGTATGAGAAACCAAATATTCTAGCCCCCCTTTGGCTTTCACGGGATGCCTCAGGAAGTGTCCCCTGAGTCAGTCTGAGAAAGAAGCTGGTGATTCTCTCCAGACCTTCAGCAAACCAGAGGTTGGCACACCTTCTGATGACTAGGATAGTAGACGCCATAGCCTAGGTGCTCTAGGGCTCCGTACGCCAGGGCAGTAGCCACCATAGGCTGAGCACTCTAAGGCACCTGCATCTAAGTGCTTGGGAATGCTGGCCAGTGCCAGAAAGGCCTTTGCAGCCGCTCACACAGAGATGCTGCCTCTCTGGGATGCATGTGAGGAAGATCAGCAGGAAGAATCTGTCCCCTGAAGCGTTTGCTCCATTTTTTTCCTTATTCTCTGTTACGTCCTTTAGAAGCCTCAATACCCACAAACCTTACATGACTCCTAATCACCCCCAGTTTAATAAACAAAAAGCAGGCCACAGCTGTCTCACGGCTTTCCCTGAGTGCACATTGCCCTGGTCACTGGGGCCCAACCCTGCCTGTAGAAAAAGAACAGGCCCAGTCATTTTAAAGCAAAAAATAGCCTTCCTTGTCATGAACATCACCAAGGCATGGATGGAGGGCAGCAACAGAGCATGGGGGGGGGTGGGGGCCGGAACTAGCCAGAAGTAAGAGATTCCATGAAAAAGTCCCAGTGGATTAGACCCTCAAAAGTCATCTTTCACAAGAAGAGGAAGTTGTGTCTATGAAATATCTGTGGGTTCCTGGGAGGTCAAAGCTGTAAGGAAGAGGGAACCGAGCAGCCACAGTGCGGGCCCGTCCCCTTGTGATGTGTGTCCTGCAGGTGGAAGAAACATGATCTCCTGTGGACTCGGTTGTGCCTTTAAAATATAAGCCACCTCTTTGTGAAGACAGTGTGGGAGCATTAGTTGCCGCTCTCCCAAGCTCACTCGTACCCCACTGTCATAAAGCATACACACCTGCACACAGTGTCTTGGGGGCCCCGATGAAGGTCAGCCAACAGTCAGCTACAAAGAAGAGTCCATGGGCCCCTGCGCACAGTCGGTCAGTTGCTGATACCGAAGCGATGCTGGATCAGGAGCTTCATACGTACTTGCGTTTGTAGGTCAGGAAAAACGGCGGTGGCAGAAAAGTGACAGCCTCAAGGTCGCCTGTGCATGGCACCGTGGAATTAGAAGTCTGGGATCGTACGCTTGTAAAGCCCATGATCTTTCCATTGTAGCACACAGATTCTGGCTTGGCACTTTCACAGGCTCTTGCGTTGTTTGACTCAGTTGCATTTACTTCCCAGGACTGAGACCTTTGCAGCAAGCCCTCCTGAATGCTGTGTATGCTTGCTTCCTCTTTACCCCATGACCGCCTAGAAGATATGTGGGGGAAGAAACCCAGAACTCAGAGCTGCTAGGGAAAAGTCAGAGCTGGAATTCCAGTCAGGGTTCATCTTACGGCACAGGCCGTGCCCAGCTACGAACGGGTCAGCTCTCTGTGTGAGCAGCGGGATCCTGCCTGAGGTAGGCTCCTGCCTGAGCAGCTGGGGACAGTTCAGGGACTCAGCAACGAGCATAAGGACTCCCGCTGACCACTGGGTACTTTGGGCAAGTGGAAGGAACTAAGGGGTTCAGGATGGTTGGCCCACCATGGATGGTGGCAAGACTGCTTCACCCAGGCACACAGAGAACTGAGGTAAGGAAGCTGGGCCAGGAACAAGGCAGTCTTCCTCCACAGGCAAGACCGGTGTTTGAACTACAGTCCAGGGCAAAGACGATCTTCCTCCACAGGCAAGACCGGTGTTTGAACTACAGTCCAGGGCAAAGGCGATCTTCCTCCACAGGCAAGACCGGTGTTTGAACTACAGTCCAGGGCAAAGACGATCTTCCTCCACAGGCAAGACCGGTGTTTGAACTACAGTCCAGGGCAAAGGCAACTTACAAGTAGCAACTGGCAGAGAGTCAGAAGAAATCGGAAGGCTCTATGCACTTCCCACAACAGCAGTTATTTCTCAGTAATATTTCTCATATTTGTAAGATATGTAGCTACTGTGTTTGCCATGGGGTGGCGTCTGCCTTGAGGCAGCGCACATGGGACAGCTATAAAATATGGAACATGGACATATAGCCACATTGCCATGATCACTAATAGGATTTGGTGTCAAGCAGAAGTCCAACTTGGCCTCTGGCCCGTAGAGACAGACCCAAGTTTTTATGCTGAGTGTTACCTAGTAGATAAATAAGAAAGAAAAATTGCTCAAGTCACTGTGTGACTGACCCAACACACATTATGGTTATTGTAAAGAAAAATCCACCAGAGGTAGAAAATTTATCTATCTCGCTAATCAATTTCTTGTGTTATGTCCTGATAGAAGTAATTCAATATATAATTCATGGAAACCATTTTGACAGCTCCTACTGAGATAAGGGACAGAGGCCCACAAAATGTTATTACCACATGCCCTTCCTCTACATGGTTAGTCACTTGAGAAAAGTCTTGAGAAAAGCAAGCCAGGACCAGGTCCAGCTGAGTATAATGGGTACAATGGTAAAGGCTGGCAATAAAGCCACAGGCTTGGGAAAAGTTGGCAGGATGAAAATTTGAAGACAAAAAAGTTAACAAGGAAGTAAGAGGAGGCCTCAGAGAAGGAGTCTGGCCCTAGCATGCGAGGCCAAGCACACCCAAGACTTCAACTATCACTGCATTTGGTCACTTATGATTTGACACGCATTGCCTCTGGACAAAGCAGAGTGTCGGTCGGAAGGTAGCGTGGAGGAGTGGGGATGGACCCCTCCTTTGTAGGAATGGGCTGTGCCCTCAGATGGACATCAGAGCTTGTCAATGACCACAGAGGAGAAGCCATGGGACAAGGGAGAGGGGGACATGCATTGCCTCTAGGAGAGGAGGGGAGCTCAGTCTGGCTAGGAGAACCCTGAAAGCCTCGTGGAAGGGGCATGATATAAATTAGTCCTGGGCGCTGGAGAAACAGTTCAGTGGTGAAGAGTACTTCCTGCACTTCCAGAGGACCCAGGTTCAGTTCCCAGCACCGACTTTAGGCAACTTGCAACTGCTATAACCGCAGCTCCATAGGATGTGACTCCCTCTTCTGGCTTCCGAGACCACCCACACAAATGTAGCTGCATGACATAAACTCATGCGGGCACATACATAAGTAAAAAAAAATAATAATAAAACAAATCATTGAAGAGAAATAAATTGGGTGGGAAGGAAGGAGAGGGTCAAGCAAAGAGGAAATTAATATGGAATTTTATCAGCACCGGAGAAGGGTGAGTGGACGCAAGAGGTGGGACTGTGGGAAGTAGCCAGACTGCAGCATGAAGAGGGTACCGGCAAACCTCCAGGGCAAAGAGATGTGCTGGGTTTCATTTCATTTGGATATTAGGGACTGAACCCAGGCCTCAGGCATACTAAACATGCACTCACCCTATAGCAGAGGTAGACCCCAGCCCAGAGAATGCTGCATAGACAGGGAAGTAGGCCTTGCCCTTCCTCGTATTTCTGAAAGTGTAGCTTCCAAGATTCTGTTAGATTGCATAGGGTTTCCTGTCCTAATCTGGGTTTCCTCAAGCGGGCTGGCCGAGCTGTCATTGGGAACAGCAAATCATGGTCTCACCATGCTATGCCATTTTCTGTTTTAAATAAATTTGCTTCAGCAAATCAACAGTAACAGGACAGATGGCAGGCGACCATGACACCCAAACAAGTGACCGTGGGAGGACACTGCTCCAGACCCTTGGCCATGCAGATGACACGAGGCTAGGAAGCTTCAGACTGCACGTGGTTGACCACAGGGGCCTGAACCTCCCCTAAACGCCAGCAGATTGCTACAACATCACTGCTTCCAGTTTTCAAACAAAAGCCAGCATCAAGATTTTCCCCAGGAATCCCCTTGTTGGAAAATGCTGGCATCTCATTCAAATGTTCAAAAACACCACATAAACAAATGTGTCCATCGGGGTCCCATTGGTGAAGCCTGCTCCAGATGGTGGCAAAGAGACTCAGTCCCAGACTGGCAGCTCTGACTACCATCGCATGGATGCGTGAAGGAGGAAGGCTAGTGAGCAGAGGCCATGCAGAACACAGATATGGGGGTCTAGACATGCAGCTCGCTGATGCAGGGGTCTAGACTGCAGCGTGCTGACGCGGGGGGGGTGTCTAGACGTGCAGCGCGCCAAAGCGGGGGGGGGCTAGACTGCAGCACACTGACGTGGGGGTCTAGACGTGCAGAACACTGATGCAGGGGTCCAGACCAGAGTTAACTGAGGCTTAGACTGCTCTACTTCTTAAGTAAGGGATTTAGTTAGTTAGTTCTGGGGAGACTTCTGTTGTGAGTCTGTGTGTGTATGTTCCTCTGTGGGGACACAGGTGTGCATGTGAGGAGGTAAGGACGTTGGTTTTCACCTTCCCTCCTTGATGGAGACAGGGTCTTCACTGAAGTATAAGTCGGACTAGCTGGGCCTTGGGCTTCTTAAGATTTTCTCACTTTTGCCTCCCATGTCCCCAGTGGAGCACCTGGGATTTACAAACACATGTGCCATGTGTCTGGCTCCTGTGTGGAGACCTGAACTTGATCACCAGGCTTGTGCAGCAGCCCCTTAGCCAAGGAGGCCTCCCCAGAGCCACCCAAGCGAAGGTGTTCTTACCCTGTGCCATGTGAGTCATCCTTGCTTGGGTGCGTAACTTGCTTGGGACAGATTAACTGTCCTGACCGGAGACTTGGTTTTCTGTGTGAGGCAGCACCAAGCAACGTCTTGGTGACTAGCCTAGATAAATGATTGGAGAATAATTAGCAACCCCCCTCCCCACTCCAAGCCTGTTTCTGTCCCTGCATTGTCTGTCATCCTGGAACAACTCCACACAAAGTGATACTCATTAGATGGAGGTCTCTAGCCAGCCGCTGCATCGAGTTTTTAAAAAGCCGATTTCTTAAGTAATTTGTCCCAAAGACAGACTTGACATGAAGTTGGCAGGATGATTAGCAGGTCACTGCGTGGGAGCACAGAAAAAAAAATTATTCTGGATCTGGCTCCGGCTTGGCCCCCGTCCTCCCCAGAGCTGCTTAGCATTTCAAAAGGCTGTCTATTCTGGAAGCTGCTCACATGGAAACCCCCCAGAGGACCAGGCCCTCCTCTCTGGAACTGGGCCACAAGCTCTCTTGCATCCTTGCCTTCTTTGCACCTTCCTGCCACGTCTGGCTTGTTCTCACACGCCCGTGTATAAAGTGCCGTCCCCGCTGCCGTCGGAGTAGGGCCTAAGCCCTTGGCATCAGTATCACCTGGGCCCCCACCTCTCTACCTTAAACCTATTGAAAACTTGAGGGGCAGAGCCCAGGATCTCTAGGGTCTAACAAGCTTTGAGTGGCTGGCGTAGACCAAAGACTGGAAATCGCTGCCCTCACATAGGAGCAGGTCATCAACGCCTAAGGACCTCTGCGCCAGGCATATGTTTGGCAGTAGGTGAGTGGTCATACTGAGTAAATTGACACTGGGATGTAGTGAGTAGGGAGAGTGTTCACAAGACCACCCTCATAAACTGGGGGTGGGATGGAATAAAGGGAAAGGGGAGAAAGCCAGATTGCAAGCTCTCTCTGTCTGTCTCTCCCTCCCCCTCCCTCCCTTCCTCCCTCCCTCCCTTTCCCTGACTGCCATGATCTGAATTGCTTTGCTCACTCCCACCACCCACCACTTTGATGGGATGAGCCCTAAAACCATGAGACTCAATAAGCAGTTTCTCCAATTAATTCATGTATGGCTGGTATTTGGTCAAAGCGAAAAAAAATCTAATACACAAGTGATCCTTGAGAACAAGAACCAGGCTTTGGGGTCTCCTGACAGCATTAGCTTGGTGAATGAGTGATTAGAGAATAAGGGAATCGATATGGTGGCCTACATAGGACACATCTGTGAGTGCTTTCTACTGCGTGCTGAGTTTGGGATGATACTAGGCCTTCTGTAAACGATCAAACGTCTCTTGTTGGAATTTGCTAGGCTGTGCCATACCTTCCAGGCAGTCTGGATTCGGCAACGAGGAGATTAAAGGTGAGAACAGTGGCGCTGGCCATTGTGCAGGAGCTCCCCGGGCAGAAGGGGAGTAGAAGGACCTTGGGCTGACATTGGGCTTCAGAAAGGTGGGCAAGTTCTCAGGGCCTGCACGGCCTCATCTATGAAATGGGGAGTGTGAGTACTGTGCATTTCTTCTTCCATGTGAGAAATGTACCCACATATCCTACATAAGGGACTATGACCTTTTACTCATAGGGACCTGATGTGGGAGTCCCCTCTGTATGCTGTGAAGATGTTTTATCACCATTGGTCCAAAGAAGCTGCTTTGGACCTATGGAAGGGTAGAATATAGCCAGGCAAGAAATCTGAAAGAGATATATAGAGAGAATAGGCAGAGTCAAAGAGACACCATGTAGCTGCTGAAGGAGATAGACATCAGAGAACCTTACTGGTGAACCATGACCCTCGTGGAGATACACAGATTAATAGAAGTGGGTTAATTTAAGATGTAAGAGCTAGCCAATAAGAAGCCAGAGCTAATAGTCCAAACAGTGTTGTAATTAATATAGTTTCTGTGGTATTGTTCGGGTTTGGGCGGCTGGGAAGCGAAGGAGCAGCCTCTGCCTACAGGTGCCATGTATACCATATGAGGAAATGCTCTAACAATACTAGGGTCTCTCCTCGCCGTTTTTCCCCCACCGAGAAGGGGCACGGGTGAGTGTATGTCCTGGGGCTCTCTCAGTTGCCAGGGGAAAAATCATACTCAGGTGGTCATGAGGAAAAGCTAGAATGCAGTAGAGTCCTTTGCAAAGCTCTACGGGCTGTGGCTGAGGGCAATGAAGGGCCTCGGGGAACCTGCGTCTTGAGAGCTCTTTTCTTTCTGTCTTTGATGGCCTGTCTCTTCTCTCAGCTGACAGACGTGCATCCCAGCCTAAGACCACTTCCTCTGACTGGGTTCCTCCTTCGCCAAAATGGCCTTGCCAAGGCCTTGCTTTCCTTTCTTCCATTCTGTCTTTTTATTTCTCTGTTAGTTTTTTATTCCTTGAGACAGGGTATCATGTAGCCCTCCAATTCACTATGTACCCAAGGATGACTTGAAACTTCTGATCCTCCTGCCTCACGTCCCAAGTGCTAGGATTGGCTCCTATCTTTAGATCTTTGCTCCCACCACCAAATACCACATTCCCAATCTTTAAAATATATTTTCAGTTTTCAACAACATACAGAATTGCATGTGGTGTATCATCCATGCATGTACATGATGTGTAATGGGGCACACTGTGGTTGTATCTGTGCATGTGTATGATATGTGATGATTAGATCATTGCAATTAGTACATCTGTCATTCCAAACGTTGATGATTTCTCTGACAAATGTTGAGTGCAGGCAAAGTTCTTTCTAATAGCTGTTTAGAAGTATAAAATTAGGGTCAGACTGTGGTAGCGCACACCTTTAATCCCAGCACTCAGGAGGCAGATCTCTGTGAGTTCAAGGCCAGCCTGGTCTACAAGAGCTAGTTCCAGGACAGCTAAGGCTGTTGCACAGAGAAACCCTGTCTCAAAAACAAACAAACAAAAAAAAAAATGGAGTTATTCATCCCTACTAGTTGATCTCTTCTAGTTCAAATATGAAAAATCAAGACCCCCATTGGTTCCAAAACAGTAGAATGAGACCCAGAATGGGGTTCAGCTTATGAATGGGCTCTCCCTGAAAGAGATGCTCGGCCTAAACCAGACAACCATGAACAGAGGTCGGGTGATGTCATGCAGCCTGCCAGCGCTTGTTGCTTCGGAAAGAAGTTAAAAGGAACATTGATTGCCAGGAGCACCTGAGGGTAAATGGTCTCAGGAAGAAAAGGTCCCTCCGAACACGGAGCGCCCACCCGTCCTCCAGATCCCTTGTGCTAAGTGACACAACTCTCGGCATCTCGTCAGCACCCGGCCCGCGGCTCAGGGCCTCTTCAGCCAGTGCTCAGTCAAGGCAGGAAGCACACCTGCCCTCGTCTCTGGGGAAGGCTGTGCAACCAGAGTGAACAGCCGGCCGAGAAAGTCACTGCCGACAGACCCAGGAACAGAGGCCAACTGGGCTCGGCTAGAGGCGGTCAGTGAGCACCCTGTCCCAATGGATGACCAAGTCTGCCCTGAAAGGACCAGACTTCTTTTCTGCCCTCAAACTGCAAACATCAGGATGATTTTCTCAGACTTCTCATTGACTTGTACAGTTCCCATAGAGTCAACTGGGTTCGACTCACTGGGTCTCAGATGCTAGCCTTGATGAATCACTAAAATACCTCCTAAGCCTAATACCCAGAGCAGTAACTCCGCAAACGCTTACTGAGCAAATTAAATAAATGTTGGAAATGAAAAGATAGGGCCAGAGACAGGAAGAGACTTGGCCAAGGTCATTTGAAACTCTGGTGCCACACGTAGGAAGAGAGCCCAAGTTTCCTGGTATATCAAGCATATTCCTTTATACCATGGTACATACCTTAGGTTGCAGGCTTAATTAATTTAATTTATTATTAGTTAATTTAATGCCCCATCCATGGCGTCCCCACTAGTCATTAGTGTATCCTCTGCTTGAATATGTCTAGAGACAGAAGATGTATGCCTTGTCCTGGCTACTTTCTATTGCTGCAATAAACACCGTGAGTGAAAACAACATGGGGAGGAATGGGTTTATGTATAGTCCACCGTCAACGGGGAGCCAAAGCAGGGACTCAAGACTGAATCAGAGACCACGGAGGAATACTACTTACTGCCTGGCTCTCCGCGGCTTTCTCAGCTTGTGTTCTTATACAGTCCAGGACCAGGACCACCTGCCCAAGGGTGGTGACCCCTAGTGAACTGGGGTCTCTCGCATCAATCGTTAATCGAGAAAATGTCCCGCAGCCATGCCCGCAGGCCAGTGCGATGGAGACAGTTCCCCAACTGAGGTTTGATCTTCCCAGGTGTCTCTAGCATGGGTCTTGTAGTCCATCAGCTAGCCAGCGTTCAGCAAAGCCCTGCCTTGGATCGAGGCTGATGTCATTTGCTGTAGACTGAAAAGTGACCTATACACATCCTGTCTTCGGTCCCCGGTATCTGGACAGATATTTGCACATAAATAGAGCACAACCCAACCAGGAAGTGTGTTCTATCCTGACTCTAGAACAAAGCCAGTTTCCCAAAGACTGCAGATTGTCCTTGCTCATAGGTCAGCCTATCAGGACCACAGAGCAAAATCTCCTCGTTTCATGTAATGTATGTATTTGAAACAGAAGTCATACTGTCTAAGCTCAATTCTCAATCCCTTCAAGAATTCCTTCTTTGAAATGTGGCTTTGGGCTCTCTTATCTTTCCTCCTGCCCCTCCGGCGAGCCTGTTAGCTTATCTTATCAGTCTCTTCAATGTGGCTGCCAGATGTGAACTTCTAACTCTAAATATGATCTAAGAATGCACAGAGTCCAGCTGTGAGCTTCCTGTCACTGCCTCTATTCTAAGTACATACAGTGAGGACAGGCAAGGGAAGGCTTTCCTTAGATCCTGACCTCTCCTCTCCAGCCTGACCGCTGTACCATGCCTTGCCCTCTGACCTCCTCCACTTCCACATCGTGTTCCTGCTTAGCTGCCAACACGGCAAGCGTCGTTGACCATTTTGGTTTGCGTTCAACCCTCATCAGGCTCTTTGGGAAACCAGACATGGCGTCTGTCTTGAAGGCACTCACCATCTTGCTGGTGGAATTTGATTCCCCCCACAGAAATAATGAATGAGGAGCTAAGACGCATGAAGCCGAGGGAAGACTTTTTCCCTGGACCCCTCCCCGGAGCGTCTCTGTCGTGGTTTGGTAGACTTCTGGGTTTGAGTGAGAACAGAGCCTCCCAGCTCAGACGCCAGCGCAGGGCTGGCATAAGGCCCAGGCTCTCAGGGTCCTGTCAAGTTGTGTCATTGTGTTGACCTAGACGGCTGCAGACGGAAGACCTTTGGATTCTGTCATCTGCAAGGAAAGCGGGGGTGCCTACAGGGACTGACACCTCGCTGGCCACAGAACAGCTTTCCGGCATCTGGCGCCTGCCCAGCACCAGTCTGGAAGACACAGGGGGAAGTTCTCTTAGGTGTTGTCGTGAGTGTGCCAGAGTCGGGTCTTGAGGGAGACAACAGGTTTAATCTGAGTTGACGGTGCTTTACCCAGGAGGAAATTCACCCCAACACCCTGCCCCCTGCACACTGGGAACATGGGTTGTTTGCTTTCTCATTTTGCCATAAGGAGTCTGTGTGTTTTGCATGTGTATGTGTTTACCCCACAAATAACCCACTTCTCCTTATTTGGATTCATTAGACCAACTGAGTGTTTTTAGTTCACAAATGGAAGACAAGTGTGGCTCTTCCTTAAAACCTAAAGACCAACTCAGCTAGGTCCTGGGCCAGCCACTTTCCGTGTCAAACATGCCCCTGCTTATTCGCTATGATACTTTCATGTGACCAACCCCACAAAGGAGGATGGAGAGATGTCACAAGAGACAACCTGGCTCTAGAGCCCATGTTTTGGCCCGGGACATAGAGCACTTCCCACTGCCCAGATTCACCTTCTGAGCTGTGTGCACTTAAACAAGTAACTTTAGCTCTAAGTCTCCATTAAGACCGTAAAATGATTGGACACGATACCTATTTTTTTTTTAATTATTGTGAGGACGGAGTCAGACTGCATGATTGCATGTTTATAGGTTCATTTTACAGGGTGGAGAAACCCTCAGGCTCCCCCCTTAAGGACTTAAGGTGGCATTAAATACTAAGATCGCCATCTCCTTTTGGTTGTTCATCATAAGCTGAGCTCGGTCGTCATCAGGAACGGAGGGCCTGCAACAGATGTAACATAAAGCGCATATTGCACAAGCTAAAGTCAAGGCCAGGTCTCGAGGTCCAAGTTCAGTCTTGTCTATAGCATTGGCTGTCATCGTCTGACACAGCAGCTGGAAGTAGGCATTAGAAGGTAATAGGCAGACCCTAGTCCCTCAGCCAAATTCTCCATGAGTTTCCGACGCTTACCTTTACAACTGAGGGAGAGACACGAAACAGGAAGAAAATAAAGGCTCAGGCACATCCCAGGGGAGCAGAGGGGCTGAGGGTGCCAAGAGGCCCTCCTTGTCTTTGGAGGGTCCAATGCCATTCTCCTAGAGTCACGGGTCCTCTTCAGACCAGGATAACAAGCAAATGTGCCCATAGTGCCTATACCTGGCATGAACTGGCACAAGAGATGCCTCCTTCCCTTCCACCATCACGACCTGGGAAACAGGAGGCTCCTGAGCTTCTCCCATTAGTCTCCTTGGTGGTACCCTAGAAAAACAGGCTTTGGGATTCCAGAACAGAACCATAGAAGCAACGAACGCAGGCAGAACTTCCCAAGCATCCGCTTTCAAAGGACTTCAATGTCACATATGACCGTATTTCTCCTTAACACAGCCACGTAAAGGACTTGATTCCAATAAGACATCATCAGTAAGCAGAATGGACCCTACAGTGGAATACTTACGTCCTCATGAATCCCTCCCTCCCAAGATCTCCTTGTGAGGGGCTGTAATGAGGGGCACCTTTCTCCCTTCTTCCCCCTGAAGATGCCCCTTTGTATCTGCAGCAGTGTTGTGTTCAGCATCCACAGGACATTCTCACTCACAGCCCAAAGAGCAAAGAAACGTTTGAGATTCACATCCCAAGCTGGACGGAAGGGAAACAAATGCCCGCAGATCTCCTCTCGAGGCCCACTGCTCTGAGAGAAAACAAAATGGCGAGGCGGGGGAAGGCCGCGTTTCCCAGCATGCCATAGACTCAGTTATGAAAACTGGTCACTCACACGCAGCTGGGTTCTGCATTCCAGTGCAGGCCAATCGGATGGTATGTCTTCTGCTAGACGGAAGCACCGGAAGGTACGCCTTCTGCTAGATGGAAGCACCGGAAGTGTGAGCATAAGCTGAGCAGAAGGAACGCAGGGGCAGAGACTCACCACACACGGACTGGGAACGGGCAACAGGTTTATGTAGTAAAGCGCATGCTTCTCATGCGCCTGTGGCGGTCACTTCTACCCCAGCCGTTAGCACAGAGGTATCTAGGTGGTCGGTGGAGATTCAGTATTCATGGGATCGTCATCTATTTTTTTCTGCATTTTTAAAAAATGTGTGTAAATGTTTTTGCCTGCATGTATTCCCAGCAACCGCACGGTGGTGCACAGTCATCTGTTATGAAATCTAATGCCCTCTTGAGGAAGAGACTCAGTCGTCCTCATCAACTTAAACCATGAAACCCCAAATGGACAAGAACCTCCATACACGGGCTGCTCATGCATGCCTCAGTTCATGTATGGGCACCATATGATGCAGTGCCCACAGAAGCCAGCAGAGGGCATCAGATCCCCTAGAACAGAGTTGCAGTAAGCCACCATGTAGGTACTGGGAATTGAACTCCGGTCCTCTTCAAGAGTGTCAAGTTTGTTTCACTGCCAAGCTATCTCTCCAGCCCCATACTCATGGGATCTTAAGTAGACCTCAGGCTGCTGAAATTCCTCTATGTGGAAGAACATCTATCCATACATATAAACATTTTATCCAAAGCAAATGTTCCTCAAATGGCCTCCCTTTCCTTTCACAGGGCCATCTTAAAACAATTCCCTGTCTCTTCAAATGTATGCCTTCCCCACACTGACAGCCCAGGGCCAATTTTTAAGCATCCAGGCTTCCATTCTGTCAGATTTCGGAGCTGGCACTCTACTGTGTCCCAGAAAACTGCGCTTCCCTCACTCAGCTGCCGCAAAGGGTTTCTAGCGGGTAATAAACAGGTTATGTCATGCAGGTATCATAAACTCGGGATCTGGAAGTGTACGCGGGTCACCTGCAGGCCTAACCTGTTGAAATGCAGCTAGTAGTTAACATGAGTTATTGAGAGGGATAGCCCATGCCTTTGGCTCAAGAAAGACGGAACTATAGCATTTTTAGACCTGGGAGACCACCTAGAGAATCCTTTCAGCAAGCACATTAAAGTAGACGGAGAGCCTTGTTGGGTTAGAGTCCACACAGATGAATAAAGTCAGTCTTTGAACTCAAAGGTTCATGACTAACAAAGTGGACCATCTGCTGCTTCTGTAGTGATGAGAACTCAGTCTGCTTAAGCTGCCAGGAAGGCTTCTCAGAGGTTGTGGCCTTAGGATTAGCTCTAGAAGAGAGAACAGAAGTCGGGAACCAGGACATGTGGGGAGAATGAACACAATAATGAGGGGATAGGTAGGGGAAGACCCAAGGCCATGGCCTCCAGTCATTCCAGAGCATAAGGAGCCATACAACGCAGGCCTCGGCCTCTCTGTGCTGGGCTCCTGCCTGCACCGGGGCTGGGGGATGTCCTTTCCATTGTAAGGTTAGCAGTAGCTTAAAGGGAAACTCACCCAGCCTTGAACTTTACTCAGACTCTTTGGTTTTAAAACAACATTCAGAGTGATATTTCTTGCGTGGCTTTTATTTTATTTAGAAGTATATTTAGGAAGCCAGTACTGATTTAAACACCTAAGAACACGAAGTCTTTCAGGAAAAGCCTGTGGGAAAATAGATATTCACACCCATTTTCCCACGGTTTCGTCACCTAGACAGACCATTAAGCCTGCGGTGAGGCCACATGTTTGAGTAGCGGCTCTTGCTCTCGATTCTTTATTCTCAAGTTCTGAAGGTTCTAGAATGTTCTCCCCTCCCACTGGCTCCTTTGCTGCCTTCATTGGTGGCCTTGCTGTCCCAGAAACCTGCCTGGTTCACTCCCCTGGCTTCTGCAGTAGGACGAGTTCCAGCAAGGCCTGCAGAATGTGTGTCGTGGTGCTCAGACCCAAACCAGGGCTTCTGCAGCAGCAGCGTGCACTCCAGCCCTGAGGAGACCCTGTCAGTGCCTCCCGCTCCTTTTCAGCGGCACCATGCTCTTATTCCAGCCTTCTGCCCTAGCAGTTGGCATCATGCCCTTGAGCCCTCTGCCACCTTTACGGTTTGATGCCCTCCCCATCCAATTGCTCTCTCCCTTCATTATAATTCCTACGATTTTCAAACAGGAAACTGTCCCAGGGAGTCACCTGTACCATCAGCTTCATTATATAGCTCAGAGAGGGGAAGACAGTTGCTTTGGGTCACACAGTGCGGTAATGGAAGAATGGACCCAACACATGTCCCCTTACCTCCAGGAAGAAGTTTTTTTCTCTTTGCCAGGCTGCAGACCAGGTGGCCGATCACTTGCTGCCTTGTCACTCAGCTCAGCACAGGTCTAAAATGGTGATACCTCTTTCATAGAGGCCACAGTCGTGATTTTTTTTAGCTTATTCATTTATAAGAATATTTTATTTTTAATTATGTATACAAGGGGGTATACACACGTGAGTGCAATGCCCATGGAGGACAGAAGAGGGCAGCAGATCCTCTGGGGCTGGAGATACAGGGAGTTGTGAGCTGGTGAATGTGGGAGCCAAACACTGGTCCTCTTCAACACCAGTATGCACTCTTCACCCCTCAACCATCTCTCTGGCCCCCAGTCTTGGATTCTTGACAGATCCTTGGGAGCTAAGACAAACTGAATCCTTACCTCTGCCTGCCCTTCCAGCCTACTCCTCTGCTTCCGCCCCTAGTCTACCATCTCAGTCTGTGAGTCAATGCCACGCTCTGAGCCTCAGTTTCCTTTTTTGTTAAGTGAGTACATTGAACTTGATGGTCCCTGGAAACCTCTGAAAGTTCTAGAATTCCCCACCCTTCCCTGGTTCCTCTGCTCCTTGCAGCTTACTTCAGACCCCTGGCTTCTGCTGTGAAACGAGTTTCTGCAAGGCCCCGAGAGTGTGGCATCAGGGAAGGCATGCGAGCTTGAAGTCCTAAGTCACACGTTCAGATCCTGCCTCTCTGACTGTTATCCGTGGTCCTTAGGGGAGTCAGAGGAAGGAACAGTCCACCCGAAAGTGGGCTGGGTGACTGAGCGCGGGGCTGAGTGGCAGGAGAATGGAAAGGTCTATGGCTTTCAACAGAGCATTGGTTTCTCTTGCAGACCAGCGAGGACCAGCATAGGGGTTTTAGTACCAGTATAGCAGCATCAGGTTCATATCACAGAGATCCCCCAGGCTGTCATTGGAAAATAGACAGTGCTGAAAGGCTACCAACCAGCTGCTGTTGTGGTCCCAGCTAGAGACAGGAGTGGGGAGTGGGAAAGGCAGGGGAAGACACATTGGTGTATGCATGGAACAGAACGAAAGATCACCACTGCTCACAAGTCTCTCTGTTTCCTCCCTCCCAACAATGTCTAGCTGACATGCTAACATATTTAAAAAGATGCATAAAGTATTTATAAAACCGTGCACAGAGGCTGGGATGTGAGTCAGTGGGTAGAGTGGGGGCTGACCGTGTGCAGAGCCTTGGGTTCTGTCCTCTGCACTGCATGGAATGGGGGGTATGGTTGTACACACCTGTGATCCCAAGGCCGAGACAGGAGGATCCAAAGTTCAAGGTTATCCTTCACTACATAGCAAGTTCAAAGTCAGCCTGAACTGCTTGAGTCCCTGTCTCAAAAAAAAAAAATGTGTGTGTGTGCGCGCGCGTGCGTGTGCGCACACACGTGCACACCCTCACAAGCATATGTGCGTTCAAGTGGGTATCAGTTCACAAGAGTCTGGACCCTGGGCTCTGTAGCATGAAGCCAACCCCACTTTCAACTCTCCCTCTCTTCTCTTCTAGAATCGGTGGATAACTGCCCCAGCAACTGCTACGGTAATGGCGACTGTATCTCTGGGACCTGCCACTGTTTCCTGGGTTTTCTGGGCCCTGACTGCGGCCGAGGTGAGTGCTCAGATGGGCCTGGTGTAACTGCTTCCCAGATCTTAGGGATTCCTGGGGTGTACTCTACAGAGGGAGCTCCAGACTCAGGCTGACTCCTGAGGTGCCCAGGAAGGGCTGCCCAGAGCCGCTTCTCAGGAAGGGACCTGGCAGGTAGAGCCACACCCTGAAAGCCGTTGGTATCCAGCTATGGACAACCCAGGGGTTAGGCCAGGACTGGGAGAACTGAGTTCCTTGCTAAAGCAGTGAGAACGGCAGTGGTCAGTGAAAAGTTGATTCGTTCTTTAGAGGGACCATCGGCCCTGGTCAAACACCTTTTGGGTGGGAAGCATGTGGAGGCACTCCACTATTGTACAACATAGGCAGACTCTCAGCTAAGGCACCAGCAGAGGGACCTGGACATCTGGCTTCTTCTCCCATAATGCTTCCTTCAGCGTATACACTGCTAAGGACAACTTTTGAGGTAGTCTGAAGGCTACCTGAGACCTACTGGGTTCTTTTGGCCTCCATTTCTGTCATAGAAGCATGAAGAGGGAAAATTTCTAGAGATCTGTGGTCCTGAGAATTTGATGTTGCCCACAGGAAAACCAAAATGGCCTCTTGTCTCGGTTTCTCCATTTCTTTACCACTGGCTTCATGTGCATTTAGGAGTCTGTGTTGTGCTGGAAGGTACACGCATCCCTCTGACCAGGCCTGGAACTCCCAGGCTGTTCTGCAAGAGTAAACCAACTATTAAAAGCAGCATTGTGATACCTGAAACAGGCAGCAGGCTGAGTGTAGGCGTCTCAGCTAGGCAAGAGGAAGATCTGCTCAGAAAGGTGTAGAGGAGAGATAGGCGTGGACCCAAGGCCAAGGCTTGTGGAATCCAAGCATGGAAAGCAGAGATGGTTTCCCAGGCCAAGGGAATAGCCGCCTCCAAATCCTGCCCAGGGTGTCGCTCCGGGGACCCCACTAGTATGAAATAGACTTGCATAGAGACAGCCAAGCTGGCAGCCCAGGGAAGCACACTGATTGCCTGGTGGGTGCTCCGGAAGGGAAAGAAGCCAGATAGGGCCCAGCGAAGGTGGTGCAGAGAGAGCTGAGTCATTCCTCCTAAGGAGAATTGCTGTCTCTTCCCGTATGCACTTCAAGTTAAGAGTCGCATATAACACAGCCTTATTTTATCTCAGGCTGCGTGAGCACTTGCTCCACAATGCAGTATAATCTATCCTTGTATAGTGTCCTTCCTAGAGATGATCACAAAGCCTTTATGCTAAGAGGCATTGTGGGAACACACTTTAAAAGAGCTACACTGGGCTCAGCTCTTCTCTGAGGGGCTGTGATATAAGGGGCCGGAACAGGGGCCCAAAAGACAAGGGAAGCAGAGACTTGCCAGGGTTAAAGACAATGGTCAGTGGTGTTGGGGTGTCAGAGCACCCAGGAGCCCCAGATACCATCTTTTCCAGTGGTAATAAGGAACAGATGCCAGCCTAGTGCCTAAAGCTCCTGGCAGCCGGGGTGCTCTAGCTGAATCTCAAGTGGCTGGAAAAACTGATAACGCCACTTGACAGCGGCTGGCATGGCATCACGCACCTTCGGTTCCAACTCCAGAGGTGTTTCCACTGGAACAAAGTAACGCAAGGGAGGTGGGTGATGGGTACACACAGGTGTGCCCTACAAAGCCGCTGAGGCCATCTGCCAAGCTGAGGGGAAGAGAGAACAGAGAGCAGCAGCAGGGCGCTGGGAAGTGGCTCACCCCGGCTTCTGGGGATGTCTCCGCAGCCTCCTGTCCCGTGCTGTGCAGTGGGAATGGCCAGTACATGAAGGGCAGGTGCCTGTGCCACAGCGGCTGGAAGGGCGCTGAGTGCGACGTGCCCACCAACCAATGCATCGACGTGGCCTGCAGCAGCCACGGCACCTGCATCATGGGCACCTGCATCTGCAACCCCGGCTACAAGGGAGAGAGCTGTGAGGAAGGTGAGCATCACACGGGCGGCTGCTAAGGGGGAGGCCAGCATCCAATATGGGGCCAGCTGCTAAAGGAGGGGCCAGCATCCAATATGGGGCCAGCTGCTAAGGGAGGGGCTAGCATCCAATATGGGATAGTTTTCAAAGGTTCATGCTTTGAAATCCAATATACCTCTGAGTCCTGGCTCGGTCTCCCCTTCCAATAAAGCCAGGCTCCCTTCCTCAGGAGGCCACCGCGAGGACTGGGTTAAATAGCCCACACCCAGCACTCAGCTCAGTGGCTGACACCTACTAAGGCCCTACATGCAGCTGTTATGTTGGTAGCATTATTCTGGGAATGACCATGTCTCACCTCTTCATTTCATCTGGGCTCTGGAGGTAGATGGACTTTGCCATTTGCAGCTGATGGTCAATGCACACACTTGCTACTACCTCCTGTTTCCCCCACCCCACCCAGAGCCCTGGCTCCTTCCCCGGTGAGAGGGAGAGGTTCCTAGGAAGGCGAGCCTTCTAAGCCCATTTAGGATTTGATGGAGAGCCTTCGTTTGCCACACCATTCCCTCTTAAAGGAGAGAATGTTAACAGGCCTAAAGGAGGAAGCCAGGCAGGATCGATGTCTGGAAGGCATTTCCTGTCTAGTTACACATAGCCCTCCAGGGAGTAGTAAGGCCCCATGCAGACCCCTCAGCTTTGGGGACAGCAGGTGGCTGTTGAGAGAGGAGAGCAGCCCAGAACACAAGGGCCTGATTTTCCTTACCTGGAGTTTGAAGATCTTCCTCTGCTGTCCTGTTCTTCGGATCACGTGAGGTGGAGACCCTGCACAGGAGAGGGAAGTGAGGAGAGATTCCTGTTAGAACGGTCCGCCCACCTTCATCCTACCTGAGCCCTGCCTATGTCGTGTTACCCCAGATGGAAGGACGCTAAGCAGCGCCCCCCCTCCCCAGAGCTGTGGAATATTTTTCAAGAGTTAAAAAAATATAATGTATAGAACTTTGATTTACGTTATCTGTTTGAAACGAAGCATTTTTCCTCCCAGTCTCCTTTCTGAAGAGGGCCATCTGGGACTTGTTCCTTTTTATTATTTCTTTTTCTCTGCTAAAACATGCTTGCACAGCCTCGTGTTTATAATAATGTTTTCGGAGGGTCTACCCCCTCCTCCCTCCTCCTCGCCCTCCTCCCTGGGCTCTGTTGCTAACAGGTTCCCCCTGTTTATAAAACATCGGCTAACAAGCTTACTCTTTTGCCCCCCTCTTCCTTCTTCTGAAGTTTATGGCCCCCTATTTTTTAAAGCTTGGAAGGAGCCAGGGGTGGGATGCTTGAAGGGGGCCAGGGGAGGGGCAGGAGAGTGCAGACTTAGATCTTGTGCAGTGAAAAGTGAGACGCTGCATGCTCAGTCCTGAAGGGCATCTAATGGCTCGTGTGGTCACTGAAGCATGGAACATTGGCGCGGGGCGGGAGGCGGAGAGGCACTCACAGCCTGGTCATGTGGGCATCGTCATTCATTAAGGGGCCAAGCTCCTGCCAAGAATCCTGGCGCTGTGAGAGGGGGAAAGGGGACGGGCTGCATGCCTTCTAGGAAAACACTAAACCAAGTTAGCCCACCTTGCAGACCCCTCCTCCCTCCCAGGCCCGCTGGTCCTTCCTGCATTACACACAGCTTCCTCCCAGGAGATAACCCTTAAGGCTGTCTCAGAGTGAGGGAAGAAGACAACTTTATCTTTTCTTGGAACTGCTGTCACCCAGAGGCCCCGGAGGGGGCAGATCCAGGTCACTCCAAGCCTCTTTGGCAGAGAATAACAGTAGCAGAGAACAGTCCTAGGTTGAGAATCAGGGCTCCAGGCCAAGGCCGTTCAATGAGTTCATCGAGTCTAACCAGGGTGCCAAGAGCTACCTTTTCCCTGCCTTCTGGACCTCTGTGAGCCCTCCCCCACTTCCAGGTCACCTGGCGGCATGAAGACCAACTATCTGGACAGGAGGTGACCCCTCCCCAGCTCCTCCTGGTCTTTATTCTTCTGAGATGTGGGATTCCCTTTGCTGGTTCCTCGCTCCCTCTGTTTGTGGAAGGACAGATCCAGGACACTAAAACTGATACCGTCCCAGCCTGCAGGCTAACATTGAATATTTACAGGATTCACACTGAGGACACCCTGGGGTCCCAGAGGCAGGGTCACACCAAAGCAGAACCAGGCACTCACAAGACAGGAAAATACCTTCAGAGGTCTCTGGGTAGGAATTGTGGAGTTGTTTCCTGTCAAGTTGGAAAAGCTCGCTGGACCGAGGAATTGCCATAATAACCTAATAGGCTAGAATAATCCTTCTGAGGTCCCGGGATCTGAGGCCCATCATGAGAATTTATCACTGTTGTTGTCTTTGTTATTTTTAATTACCCGAACTTCAGCAGGTCATGCTTTAGCCGTTACTAAATGGTGTCTGGAGACCATGAGAGAAGAGTCATTTGCCTTCATTGGACTTTATTAATTCCCCACGTTGTCCTGGTTCTTTCCATGTTTTGATTTGGTTTCTATTTTTAAAGCACTTCATGTGTTTATGTGGGCATATATGCACAAATGTATTTTTAAACCAGTCTGATTCTAAGAGAAAATAGCAAGCGATCTAGACAGGAGAGAGAGGCTGAAATGTAAATTCCTTCTGTGCTGCCTTGGAAAAATTAGTTAACAGAAATAACAGATTAAGTAGAGCTACATAAAATGCGTAATATCAAAGCATATCACAGCCGAGCATCTAAACGAATGACAGTTTTCGCTATGGTCACTACGCTGCTTTTAACAGCTAGTTATTCCTACCCCCTGACCTTCTCATTTGCCTCTCAACAACTGAGGTTGCCCAGTAAAACTCCTTTTAAAACTGAGATGACTACAGAGCCTCGTCCGAAGACTGGGTCCCAGCATGCTCTCTTTTGTGAAGTCTCTGGCCTCTTTGCGCCTGTGACTCTTTTATACCCAGACCATGTTGCCCAGGCGTTGGCATGAAAGCCAAACACTCTGGATTATAAATGAAATTAGTACGTTTAAATGTCCAAATTATAGATGAGCCCATAGTTTGCTCAGGCCTCACTATTCAAACCCCTGAAGGGCTGGAAAAATAACCTCTGTGACGTCACAGTGCATCTATTCTCTCAGATCCTCCTCGTTACTTGTTCCTTAGAGCAACCTGATAGATCCTGTCTGTTTTATAGTTAGAAAGCTCAGAGCTTCTGCTCAACAAGGGATCCTGTCTTAGTTAAATAAGACAGAAAGCAGTATATGAAGACACCCAACATCTTCCCCTACATGCACAGGCATGGACACATACACCCACACACTTGTGTGCATGTACCGTATACATATACGCACACACAGACACACGAGGAAAATCCTTTCTGGTAGAATTTATGTGTGGCCTAGCATAAATTATTTATCCCTCTGAGCCTCAGTTTCCCCATCTGGGCTTCCTTGTCTTACTGCAGTCACAGTGGGCTCTGAATGCCATGCCGATGTCTATACTCGGCTCACCTCACAAGCCAAAGAAAGAGACTTGCAGCCACGTGTTACAGGTGTGGTCCGCCATTCACCGAAGTCCTGCTCCTTACTATACCTGCAACCCCCCCCACACACACAGTGGACAGATGCCTTTAACAGCATGCCCCTTCCCAGGATCCTCACCCTGCGATGTTCATGTTCACTGTACCATCTTCCTTCCATGTCACAGTGGACTGCATGGATCCCACATGTTCCAGCCGGGGTGTCTGTGTGCGAGGCGAATGCCACTGCTCTGTGGGATGGGGAGGCACCAACTGCGAGACCCCCAGGGCCACGTGCTTGGACCAGTGCTCGGGCCACGGAACCTTCCTCCCAGACACCGGGCTTTGCAACTGCGACCCAAGCTGGACTGGACACGACTGCTCCATTGGTGAATACTGGGGAAAGGGATTGGCGTGGGGGGAGGCAGGGTTCAGCTGTTACATGTGGCCACTCCGCCCCGGTCCGGTCCATGGTGTGACCCTGCTCTCAGATTGTAGATTTTTTCTTCTTCCCTGCCCTCTAGTCTTTGAAGCCTCTCCTTTCAGTGAGCAAAGAATTCAAAAAGCACATCTTCATCTTGTTCAGCCCTGGGATGCCAAACAGTGCTGTGCTGGGCGCTTTTGTTTAACTCTGAACAGAATCACGAGAGTATGACTTACTTAGAGGAGGAAAGAGCTATCTTACATCACAGTTTCAGAAGATTAGGTCCAGGATTGCTCAGGGCATGCTATCTTTATGGTAGGAGTATGTGATAGAAGAGGTTCTTTACTGCATGATGGCTGAGAAACAGAGCAAGAGACAGGAGGGAGACGGGACATGAGACCCACAGGGCATGGCCAGAATTAGTTACTTGTCTGGCTGCTGTGCTAAAATACTTGGCAAGCTATTTTATGGAGGAAGGGTTTATTCCGGATGATAATCCCAGAGGAGCCATTCCATTCTGGTATGGAAGATGTGGCAGCAGACACTCGGCTGGAGGGTCACACACAGTCTTACCACAGTCAGCGGGATGTGGGGGTAGGCTCTCAGCCCCACCCTGGGGCCACATTTCTTCCATCAAAGCTCTACCTCTTAGAGGTCCCAAACAGCACCACCAGCTAGGGACCTAGAATGCAAACATCTGTGCAGACGGCAGACGCCTCCCATCAGCACCCCGGTAGTGACCTGCCACCTCCAGCCACATTCCAACTCACCAAGTTTCTAGAGCATTCCCAAGTAGGACAAAGTGTTCAGCAGATGAGCCCGTGAGGAACGTTTCCATCTTAAACCACAGCAAGTGTCATTTGCCAATGCCGATGACAGCTCCTGTGATTCAAGATGCATGAGACTTGTCTGGGGCCAAGGCCACAAGGGATCCTAAGAGAGCTCAGGAATTAGGGCTTGGGGGGAGCACCTGCCCCACCATGCTGTCCTCTTCATTCCATCCTTTCTTTAGAGTGAAAGATCAACTCAGTGTGGATTTTAGGGTCCTCTGAAATGTGCCTGCAGTTCCTTTCTGGCTTAGAGCCATACTGGACAGTAATCACCGCAGATGAACGGTAGCCAGCTGTGTCCATTAGTGGTCATAGCCCCAGAACTCAACATAGGTCTGATGTACTTGCTGTACCTGCTCAGTAAAGATGCATGGGTGGATGGATGCGCGGATGGATGGATGCGCGGGTGGATTGACAAGCACATGGCTGGGGCATCTGGTTCTACAAAGGGTAATTCTGTTGGCAAGCTCTTTGTAAACACTCTTTGATTAGGCCCTCCCAGTATGAGGACCAAATGAGAACATGTGTGAACAACCTCACACAGCATCTGACATCAGTAGGTTGTCTTTACATCTTACTAACTCATTTCATGCATACCAAGCCTCCCATTTCCAATTTATGCCACATTTTAACACACCTACTGCATGATAGGTACCTTTTTTTAATCAGACAGGATGGAGAGATAAGAAAGATAAGTGTGTACATTCTGGGAAGCAGGGCAGGGAGACTTACCTCAAATCACTGCCCCACCACGCCACACTGTTAAAGTGAAACTCCAGTCAGCTCATTATGGTTTGGATCAATGACCAAGAGAGAAGTCTGTGATCTTTGGCAAAAACAAGACCCGCCTTTAGAATAGCTTGAATTACCTTTCCTGCTGAATGGAGAATTGCTGTTCAATGCACAGTCTAAATTGGACTTTTATCCCTGTTTGCAAAGCTCACGTAAAGACATGATTGTGAGCACAGATGTGCCGTCTCAGGAATAATTCTCTTTATATAGCTCTGTTTATTGCAATATAATAAATGGTCCTCTTAAAGCTATACCGCCTCGTATTATTCATTACGTGGCCAAAAAGCTAATTTACAATGGGTCTATAACCTGTGCCTTGCACTGTTAATCCCCAATGAACTTCCACAGCCTGGGAGGAGGCGGGGATGGCTTTGGCTGAGCTTTTTGAGTACACTTCAGTTGGGCCTGAAAACAACGAAGACAAAACCACTAGGAAGGGGGTTAGAGTGATGGCTCAGTGGGCAAACGCTGTGCAAGCATGAAAGCCAAGCTCTAGCACCCATGTAAAGGCCAGGTACTGCATTATGTATCTAAAGCCCCAGCAATGGGTAAAGAGATGAAGACAGGTGGATCCCAGGGCCTCTCCAGGCAGTCAGTACAGCTCCAGGTTCAGTGAGAAATCTTGCCTCAAAAAATAAAGTTTAAAAGTGATCAAGGGATAAAGCCAATATTGATCTCTGGCTTCTACATTCACTCACATGTGTGTGTGACTAACACACACATGTGATTATCTACACACACACACACCCCATTGAAAAGGACTTTGAATAGATTCGTTGCTTTCATCCCCCTTACTAATAGGTCTAATGGTCATAGCTGATACCAGGCATGTATGTGGGCTCATGTAGAAAGACAGAGGAGAGTTCCATGCTGGGAGGAGTCCCTGACACAGAGAGACCTGGATTTGAACCCTGGCTACTTACTAAATATAACTCTAGAGAAGTTACATCACCCTTTAAGCCAAAATAAATGGAGATCATGGTAGAGCCTATCTACTTCTTTGTGGGGATTGTTTAAGATAATGTTAAAAAGAGCTTAGCATGCAACTTGGCCAATGATATGTGCTCGGTGCATGGTATTGCTTATTATGATTTGGTTAAAACGCCCATCGGAGGAAGTAGCAGATATTCAGAATGACATCTGACAGCAAAGCAAGAGGGAAGCTGTAATGTACCACTTAGAAGTAGGCACTGGTATCTTCAAGGCTCTAGTTTGGAACCGACTGTGCCTGCTGCCAGGGCAGGAATTTAAAGGTGACTTAGTTATTATTCTCCTTTATAATAGTAATGACATACTGTGTTTGTTGAGTGGCCCATGGCACACCAAGACATTTCATATAGGAGCACACACACACACGCATACACATACTCACACACATATACACATGTACATACACACACATTTGCACATACACACTCACATTTACACACACATATACATATACTCATACACACTGACATGCACACACATATACACACTCTCACACACATACACACTCATACACTTGCACACACATATGCACACTCACACACATATACACATACTCATACTCACACTCACATACACCACACACACGCTGACATGCATACACACACACACACAGCCATGGAGGATAGAGATGGTGGTGAGCACAGACTCATCGGCATGCCTGTGATAAGACTGGGGTGGTTGTGACTCACCTAAGGCACACTGGTGAATTAGGAGTGGTGAATTAGTGAGAGTCAAACACCAGTCCTGGGTTCCGGGTCTTGCCTGCCTCTTATTTCCCTATGCCACCTCCTGACAGGCACTGTCTCTCCTCAGCTGTCACTTCACCTCTGGAAGCCAGAGGTTCTGCTACAGGTTACCTGCGTAACACTGGCAGTGTGATACTACTTCAATTTCCCTGTCTGAAAATGCAGAGGTACTAATACGCATCTCAGTGGGACATGTCACCATTAAATCAAGTCACTTTGCACCCACATAGTGGTGACCACCACAGATTAAACACAGATGTGTTTCTGTGACCTTCCTTCCAAGGATACTTCCACTGAGAGGAGCCGTTCAGAAATCATTAGTGAAGCCAAGTAAGAGACCTCTCATTGTCTGGACCCATCACAGCTACGAAGCTGTCTTCACGTTCAGGGACCTTGCCTGTGGCCTCTTACAGAGCCCTAATAGGAAGCCTTGTTGCCCTCGAGTGGCTTCGGCCAGTGGCTTAGTTCCTTCAGCCCTGTTCCCTCCTACGTTCAGGTACCTTACAGACCTGTTGTAGACCTCCCAGAACCTGTCGCAATGTGGCTCTGTAATTTATGATTCCTGTTACCTGGCACATAAGGTAGACACAGATCCTGCCAAGTCTTCAGCGGGAGCTGCAGGCCAGCGGGCTCATCCCAAGCAACCCTTGCACCATCAGCAGTACAGACTGCAAGCTGATGGGTTGAGAGAGATAGCTGTGCCTGCTGCCTCCTAGGAGAGACTGTCTCCTCCGTGATATGAGCGTCTGGCACCAAGAACAGCATTTAATGAAGGTTGCTTAAGTCAACATGCCCTGCAATGAAATGTGAGCCGACAAGGTCCTTGGCACTTGGGCGCGGACTGTGGAAACAGTGAAGTCAGATCTTACACAGTGTTTACCCAGGGCCTCAGCTTCTGCTCTCATCCCAGAAACGTCTGCACGGACACAGTCTCACCCCCCTGGTCCTCTGTCCTGACGAGCCAGACAAGGTAACTGGGGATGGCATCTCAGAGGCCATGAGGTCCAGTCTCTCACCTCTAACACACCTTTGTGCTCAGTTCTGAACCCAACAGCATGTCGCTGACTGAACCCTTTGCAATACTGATGCTGATGATAAGGAGATGTGATCTGTACCTCTGTTTAATAGCAAGGAAAGAGCTGGGGAGGAGAAATGACTTCCCCAACTTAGCAGAGACAGGCCCCTCTGTATCGACACTTTTCCATCAAAATGAGATCCCCTTGCCAGTATCGTGCCTTTCTCTCTGACAAGCAGTAGTATGGAATGATAATTTACAAGCCCGTCTATTTCTTTGTGCTTTCTGTACACCAGCCATTGAACGCGTGCTCCGTGGCCATTAAGTTGGCCAGGATTCATGAGAGTCCTGTAAAGGTAGCTGTTCTATGGAGTGTGATGTTGATTGTGAACTTGGCAGGATCTAGAACAGTCATGGAAAGGAACTTCTGGGTACATCTGGAGGGAATTTCTAGACTAGGTCAACTGAGGTGAGAAGACCCTCCCTAAATGTGGGCGGCACCGCTCCATGGGTCAGGCTTCCCAGGCTTCGTCAGTGAAAAGGGAGAAACCAGCTGAGCACCAGCGTTTTTTGCGGCTCTGCTTCCCGACCGAAGACGTTCTGTGACCACCTGCCTCAAACCATTGTGGGCAG
Source organism: Ondatra zibethicus (assembly GCA_004026605.1). Taxonomy (NCBI): domain Eukaryota; kingdom Metazoa; phylum Chordata; class Mammalia; order Rodentia; family Cricetidae; genus Ondatra; species Ondatra zibethicus. The sequence continues at coordinate 21,203 of PVIU01012650.1, read as the reverse complement.
ACCCTCCCCCAAAATAATGGGCTGTAGCTTTGAACCATGAGACAAAATAAACCCTTCCTGCCTTAAACTGCTTTCAGTAGGTTTTCTTGTCTCATCAGTAAGATAAATAACAAACGCAACAGGGGCTCCCATTGTCAGCGCTCCGGAGGAGGACACGTGGAGGCTAGAAGGATGGCTTCCAGCACCCACCCCCTTTTCTTTAGTGAGTGGTGAACTCCAGCCAGTTCTGGGTGCAGACCTTCCTAAATGTGTTCATTAGATGTTTGTGTCTGTGATAAATGCCTGAGAAATAATCAAGAAGGAGTCGAGCTTAAGTTTGGCTCACAGTTTAGGAAGTTCAGTCCGTGATCATTTGGCCTCACTGTGTTTGGATCTGTGCCAAGGCAGCACACTGTGGTTGGAGCAGGATCGGCTATGCCATGGTTGCCAGGAAGTGAAAGAGAGACAGAAAGAGCCAGTACCCATTACTCCCGTCTAAGAAATGTCCTGAGTAGAACTAACTTATTCGTACTTGGTCTCATCTAGTAAAAGGTCAACCACTCACTGATAACGCCACAGAATGGGGACTAATCCTTAAACGTGCGGCCACTGGGCACTTTCAGGATCCAAAGCATGACATTAAGCATGGTGATGATTTGAGTGCTGTTTTGCAGCCACGTCTCTGAAGACAAACTGAACAACATGGGGTCAGGGTCTATTTGTTAGTAGTCCCAGCACCGGGCTGGACATTCATTAGGCTCTCGCGATGAGTGCATTGAGTGACTGACCAGGGAGTGGTCAAAGTGAGGAAAGCAGAGCCCCGAGGAACGCAGGAAAAGGTGCGATAGCTGAAGCTATCCAGGAAAATCCCAGCATCACAAGATGGACATTTGCACTGTCTCGTGGCTCCCTTGCCCTCCTAGTCACCTCTCTCTTCCCCCTAACCTCCTCTCATTCCACAGAGCTAAAGCCAAGCCCTAGAATCCATTTCTGTCACAGTCCAGACCTCGTTCCTCTTGGTTCAGTACCCTTCCCGGACAAGGTCCAGCACTGGCTCGCCTCTTCCAGAGCGTCTCCCTAGAGAGCAGCTTTCCTATAAAGTGGGTACACTCCTTGTCTGTGCCCAGCCTCCACCCAAGTGCTTTAGCTGGTTTTTCTTTTGCTCGAGGTGGAGGGGGGATTTTACCTCTTTGACATGATCCTTAAAATCAGCAAAGCCTGCTTTTCCTCCAGAGTCTACTGGCTTCTAAAATCAGTTCAGGTTCTATGACACTTTCTAGGCACCGACTGCCCCAGGGCCAGGTTCTTCTTGGGTCTTCTTTCCCACTCTTTCCTCAGTGCCTCTCTTCTCCGCGTCATGAATTGGGCCTTCATTCCCACTGCTCAGCAAGCGCTCTCCCATCTTATCTTCTAGAAATGACTTTTATTTGAGTGGAGCCTGGCACTGCCTTTTATTCCTCTGGGTTGCTGGCTCACAGAAGCAGTACATGGCAGACTCTCGCCTGGAAAACGCTCACACTGGTACTTTATGATTCTTATAATTTCATTGCACTTGAGTTTCGTGGAATAAAAAGTGGAGATGCATTGGAGATCGAGTGGCATGGGTCTGAAGGCAGCACGTGCCATCCATAAAATCGTGTGGGATTTGGAGCAGGACCAGGCTATATGGTCAAGCCTCAACCTATCCACTAATACTAATACTAACAATAATTCCCCTTGCAGGACTATTTTCCAAATTAGCTTTAGTATATTGCGTAAACAGCCTACTATGGTGACTGGCATTCAGTAAGCACTTAGTAAAGGAAGCATGAGTACATTTTTTTATTATGCATGATTAGGTCTAGATCAGCCCAGCAGTTCTTAACCCCAGACAAATTCAGGTTTGGAGGGGAGTTTATGTGGTCCCCACGTTAGCATCAACTTCCTCTCCAAACAGTGGGATCCTCAACTCTCTCCCAGGTAGCTCAGTCTCCACAGACAGCATCCGAGAACAGATTGTAATCCTTATCATTATACTTCCATCTATATTCATTACATCTTCCAAACGACTAATCTCTAACCATTTCCTCCAGGCCTGCACTCAGCCCATAGCTACACGCATTCCTGTCCCCCTTTCCCACGTCTCCCGTGTGCCGGAAGCCCTGCAATCCACCCAAGCATGGCGAGCGTTAAGAGCTCTAGGTGGCATGCGCACCATAGGTTCGGGAGCACGAAGGTTAGAAAGTGATGAACTTAGCCAGGAGATGGCCCAGGAAGGCGCTCGCCAAGGAGTCATGAGAATCACGAGGAGGAAGGGAATGGAAAAGAGGCTACCAGGTACCCCAGAGAATAACCACATGTGCTCCAGCAGAGAGCTGTCTGGGAGCCTAGTGGTAAATTTGTTCCTCGGTCTCACTAGCAAGGAGCCCCGGGGAGGAGAGGGTAGGCAGCGAAGCTAAGACTCTAGGAGCTCCAAATAAATACCTCACCACCATTATTTATTAGAGGCCAGGGAAACAGGGCAGTCAGGAAGGCACTTGCCACTTAGGCATGAAGACTCAGTCGAATTCAGTCGCCAGGACACACAAAAGGCTGAGTATGGCAGCCTGGTCACGCCAATTTAGCCACAGAGGGGCAGAGACAGAGGGAGGCAGTCAGATCTCTGAGAGTTCAAGGCCAGCCTGGTCTGCAAAGAGAGTCAGGGCTGTTGCAGGGGGGGGTGTCTTTCAATGAGCCTGGACTATTTCCCTTTCAGACTGCACTTTTTCCTTTGCTCTCAGATCTATCTACCTGGTCCAGATTCTTCCTAAATCAGCATGGAAACCTTCCAGAATTCAGATTTAGATCCTCTGGGCTTCCATTCTCTACCTCTCTTCTTCCTTATAAGAGAGAGAGAGAGACAGAGAGAGAGAGAGAGAGAGAGAGAGAGGGGAAAAAGAAAAAGAAAATAACAAACCATATAAAAGAACAAAAGTAATTGGATGGGTTAGATGGATAAGAAGCTGAAGATCTCTGTATTAAATTAAAGTCACAATTGACAACAAAATGAACTAAATGCTTTTTTTAAACAATAAGCTGAAGTAGTATCAGGATTGAGAGAAATTAAAACTCTGATCATAGCCGCTGCATTAGCACTAAATTTTGAAAAGGGTGATTCAATTTTATTTACGAGGCAAAATATAATTACATTTAAATTTGAGAGGAGAGAATTTAATTCTTATTAATGACAGAAAGACAGAGTGAAATGCTTTAATGCCAGAAAAAGTGTCTGATGTTCATGGATGGGAGAGAAAATTAGATTGGGCGTTGAGCATTCTCCCATGTTACAAGTCTCATTTGTGCAGCCAGAATTGTTCTCTCTCTGAGAAACATTGCCTTCTCAGCCCAGAAAGCACAGTGCCGACAGCCAATTAAACAACAAAAGGAAATGATCGGGCCGGGCTGTTTCTGTACAGGTATGTTACAAGACGGGAAACTCAAGGTTAGAATTTCACCAGAGGAATAATATCCATTGAGACTTGACATTTCCCATACCCCCTCCCAAAGCCAGTGACAGCCTAAGTATCAGAGTTCAGAATAATAAATATCTAAGAGATTGACGCCAGCGCAGAGGAGAAGCATTGAGGTGGGGGCGGCGGGGAAGAGCCCACCAGTTGGCTGGGAAGTAACCGAGTTTAGGCAGAACGAGATGGTCAGTTAATCAAAGACTGGAAAATTGAGCCCAGACAGGCACACTGCTAAATACTGCCAGAGTTAAAGGTTGATAAAGCAAAAGCTGGCAGCTTTGCAATTTAGCAGGATTTCCCTCGACAGCCCGGGAACATTTCCTATCAGAACTGGAGCCTTTCAGTATGCAAATAGAAGCCCCCCTGCAATTGGACTTCAGAGTTGGGCTTCTGTTTGGATGCTCAGGCTGACACTTTGTAGCAAATCTCCAGTCATCATCCTGAATCAAACTGCTGGTACGATAGCTTGTAATTTAAAAGAAGAAAAAAAAACCCTGCTCTTTGAATGGAAATGTTACATTTTACAGAGTCCCTTCCCATATGGGCTTCATGGTTTATTCAAACAATGACTACATAAACCTCTAACATGGCAGATGGGGTTGTTCCCAGGAAACCAGGGTTCAAGAAACTTGGGTGACTTACCCAAAAATATTTTGTGGAAACTAAGATTCAAAACCAGGAGCTTCTGGGGTCAGGGTTCATGTGCAGCTACCAAGGTTTGTGCTAAGCTGGCAAGGTAAGGCATCAGGATCATGCCAATCAATTCACATCATGCCACTGCCAGGAACCGTGTATCTTAGTTTTGCTTCCTGTTGCCTGGATTAAATACCCTGACCAAAGAAACTGGTGGGAGAATGGGTTTATTTAAGCTCACAATCCCAGGTCAGAGTCCATCAGAGCAGGGGAGTCAGGAATTCGAAGCAGCTAATCACATCATATAACAGCCAGAAAGGAACCCGTGCAGGCCCTTGCTCAGCTCACTTTCTCTGGGTTTTATACAGACTAGAACACGAGCCCAGGGAATGGCGCCACCTACATTCAGACTAGGGCTGACATGCCCTCGGGCCAGCCTGATCCAGACAAGCCCCCATTGCCACTCTCTTCCTAGGTGCCTCTCAGCTTTGTTGAGTTCATCACTCAAACTCACCCTTGTGCCCTGGAAACTGAAGTCCAAGAAACAGGAAGGCTGTGTGCAGTTCTTTCATCTGGGCTCGTACCGGGCCACATGAGGGGGTCGGAGTTACAGCCGGGGATGGAGGTCGGTCAACATAGACAAAAGCAATAGCTCCTCACAGCAGCCCACTGTCCACACCAAGTGTTTGTAGCCTGTGCAGAGACAGACTAGACCAGGGTGTTTCCTGGGCATTTCTAGTGATGTGGCAGGACTCACCTTGGGTATCTATGGCAACAAGAAGGAAGGCGTGATGGAGACTGCAAGCCACAGAAGGTGAGGCCCTGCCACTGGGAATCATGAAGGAATTCTAAGCAGAGGTTTGGCGTGGGTGTATTTGGTTTTAGAAAGCTCGCTCTAGGGATGGGGGGAGATGTTCAGTGATTAAGAGAACTTGCTATGCATGAGGACCCAAGTTGGAATCCCCAGCACCTACAAGGCCAGCTCAAGGTTCACTGAGAAACCCCATTTCAAGGAAATAAAGGGGAGTGACAGAGTAGAACACTTAATGACCTCTTTTGAGTTCCTCGGGCTCATGCACAGGCACACACTCACATATACACACCACACACACACTCACATGTACACACCACACACACACATGACAGTAATAATAGTAAATAAATCAGTAGGAAGATTGTGTAGTACCAGTCTACTGTCTGAAGTACTGAGGGGACATCCAGGTGGCAGTGTCTAGGAAAACTAGATCGATGGACTCATGCCTAGCAGGAGACCAGGGTTAGGGATCTTTGGGAAGGTTTAACATCATCTTTCTCCTCAGTTTACCCTCTTTGGCTCTCTTGGAGGACTTTGGGTAAGGGATTTTCCAGCTCTGGCCAAAACATGTATCCCGGTCATGTCCTTTGGTTTCCTGTTCCCTGGCCCTTTCCTGGTTTATCATCCTGCCAATTCAGGCACCATACAGAATCCTCTTCTGGGCTGGGTTTGAAGCCCTCTAATCAGGAAGCCAGATCACCTCCGATTACGATGAATAGCAATGGCTGCTTCTCGCCAAGGCACTTGGTCAGGACCCGAAATCTGAGTTCTGGGGGAAATAGGCTCGAAACCCTACTCCGCGCCTCCATCCTGGGTTTCTCATCTCCACCTGGTCTGAGAGCTCTCTAAGCTCCTCGAATGAGGTGAAGGGCCTTGCGCTTCCCAAGGCTCATTAGCTGGCCGCTGTCTCCGTCTGTGGAGCAGAGCCATGACTGGAGCGGTTCTGCCCTGGAGGGTTATGGGGAGGGAGGTTGAAAAGCACCGGGGAGCGGCTCGAGTTTGGCCTCGATGTCTAGAGGAAACTGATTACTGAAGGGACGGAGGTTCTGTCTGTACCTTTGTCCTCTCCTGGTTTCTTCCAGAAACCTGCGCGGAGACAAAACAACCATCTGCTCAGCTTGCAAGGGAAGGAAGGAGGGGCCGCCATACTTGAGTAATGATACAAGGAGTTTCTCATAACCTACCATGCACTGGGCAAGTGGCTGACTTTGTGTCAGTTTGTGCACGCGGATTCCTTAGAGATAGGTCTAATTTTACATTCTCTCCACATCCTGAGCTTCTAGGGAGATCATGCACCTAGCAGATGCCCGGTGTGTTTTTGAGTCACTTTTAAACTTCTGGTGGAGAGCTGTCATCATCGCCCACCTTATAAATGGCAGAGATAAGTCTTGGAGGTGGGCCGTGTTTGCTCTCCACAGGCAGGAGGTAGCAGAACACACAGCCCCTTACCTGACTCCAGCCCTTGGCTCTCTGCAAAGCTATAGAGCTTCGTATAATTACATGGTGCGCTCCGGCCCATGCAGCAACACAGAGACGTGGCGGAAGACACGTTTGCTGTGTGGCCCTCCCCAGGAAACACAGACATTAACCTGTGGTGGTAGGGTTCTCCAGGCAATGCTGGTAGGCTAATGACCCTGAGAAAATATTGCACACAGGGGTGCACTGGGGTGCTGGGAATAGAGAAGATGAGACTGTTTCCAGCCAGGATTAGAGGAGGACCCAAGGGGCAACCGGTGTTGGAGCTGGAACTGAAAGCGTGTTTAGACGTGAGCCTGTAGATGGACCCAAGGAGGGCCGCGTGGGAAGAACCCAGGCAGAAGCTCAGAGGAGGGGTCCAAAGTACAGTGACCACTCTCTGGTAGCCGTTTGCAAAGATGGCTCTACAGGGCTGCTTTTCTGAGCTAACAAGGTCTTGCTCAAGGGCCAGCACTTATGTCGCCGTGTGTATAAGGCAAGGCACCCTCTTCCCTCTTGCCTAGCTTCCTGTCCATAGAGTGACTAGATTTCTACGATGCCCTCTCAGGCTCTGAGCACAAAGCTGCTCCTCTGAATCCTCAGCTCCTTCTCCCTTGACTCGATGTCCACTTTAGGGGGATCTCCTGGTGACAGCCTGCCACCTACAAGCCGCCTTCTGCTCTCTCCTGGCTCTCCCTCTACGGTTTCTACCCCGTCCCAGCGTTCTAGCCCTGTAGGTGCCTTTATTCACGAGTTTTTCTCTTGTTCCTGTACCTCTCTCACACACCCGCCTTGCTATCCCCAAGCTCACTCAGCCACTCGCTATCTCTGGACACACAGCTGCAGCTGTGGCAGGATCTGCCTTCTGGCAGCCAGACCGCATCATGAGCATGATGGGCAGCCCCTTCCGTGCCCTCCAGCTGCAGTTCTTCACACACGCAGAGCTGCAATGCTCAGTCCACAGAAGGGCTATCTCAGTCTCCACGTCTATTCACCGGCTCTCTGTGCAGCCGATATTCTTGCCTCCTCCCTCCCGAGGACTGACACCATCGCTTAAGTCCATGCCCATTTTTCTGGATGGTTCCTCACACAGCCCGGGCCCCATCCGTCGCTCTGCCTGTACTCTATGCCCAACTGAGGAGCTGCCCTCAAAGCCTGTCCCTCCAATTACATTTTGAATTCAGTGCTCACCGACTGCTCAAAGGCACCTCAGTGGAGTGCCATCTCCTTGTTCCCCTCCTGTCTTCTAATCTCCCTTCCCCCGGCTGTTTCTACTACACAAACATGATATATAACAACTGTTTACTCATGGGAGGTGGGAAGAATATAATGCACCTTCCTTGGACTTCATATAACTGGCCCCAAGATCTTGGTATCGACACCACATTTGGATACTTTTTATGCAATGTTTGAGAAAGCAGAGGCATAGAGGGATGAAGCAACTGCTCAAACTACGTGGTTTGGGTGGATGGATTGTGACATGCTCAATAATGCAGTATCTGGCTAGACAGATAGTTAGTCTGATGCTTGAGCAGACAGATAGAGAAAAAAGCAAAAGAGGGCGAGGTAATCAAATAGGGATTGGATGAGGGCAGGGAAGGAGACCTGGCCTCCAATTTCAGCAGTCACGTTGTTTAACTCAGCCAATAATCTACTAAACAATTTATACTAAGAAAATACTGTCCAATTGTATCAGAGGCCAGACCTCAATTGATTGTACAATTGACAGACAAAGAAAGCAAGGATAGACAGTCATCTTCTATTCTAGCAAATATGACACTGAGCAAATCACCTCATCTGCCCACGCTGTTTGCTCAGCTGGGATACATGAGTGAAAGTCTGTCCAGAGGTGTTGATGGGGTATACGTATGGGCACCACCAATAACTCTGGAACATGTGGAGCTTGGCTCCCCCTCGTTTTGACTCACATGCTGACCAGTGTGACCTGGACTTAACATCTGCCAAGATTTTCGAAGACAAGTAATTAGACAGAGAATGCTGTCAGGAAGCATTAGAAACTGTTAAGCCCTCTATCAAAATTTCTAAGGTCCAAATCTCAGGTCCTAAACACCATCCAGCCATCCTCCTTATTATCCCTTTCAGTGTGCAGTGCAGACTTAGAAAGACGTCCCAGAGGTCACACGGGGCAGACCCTCTCTCCACACCCAGGGAACTTTAAAACCATCTTTGTCTCCTATTCCTTGATCCATAGGAGTGTTCACGCATTTGGGTGGAGTGCCTTCTCTACTCCCAGTTTGTACATCTTTCCAAGTAGATGGTGCTTTACGAGGACAGTATGCACAAATCTCTCCCATCAGGGCAAAGACACAGCTTCACCTAGCAGCTTTTTAAATGAATGGTATGTCAAGTAAGTCCCAACAAACCAAAACATAACTGGGATAGTCCCTGGCTTTGTCTTGGCTTGTATGGAGACTAGTGTTTAATGAGAGAAGCCTGGGGCAACTGCCCCCATGTTTGCACTTTGGGGCATAATTACCAATAACCAGCTCCTGCATCTTTTCCTGCCCTTTTCACCTGTTCCTCACGTGTCCACTCCCATCCGTGTCACAGGCAGATGACAGGTACAGCTCAGGTGGCAGTGTGAAGGAAGATGGGTATGCAGGTGTATGGACCGAGACGTTTAACAGTTACCGAGTTCACGCAGATCGGAGACGGGTGTCTAAAGGGCTTATCTCCTGAGAATATTGAACCTCTGTTTGGATGTGCTTGATGGTAATTTTTGTATATCACGACCCTGAGATGGGGTTAAGCTAACAGACATGGAACAGACTCCTCCAGCATTTTTTTTATGTTTCTCTGTTCGTTCAACCAATCAAGTGAGGAACTGTGGTTGAGAAAAGGTTAAGGAATTTTCCCAAGGGGCTCTGGGAAATTGGGTACTCACATCTGAAAACAAGTCTATCCTATGGCTCCTGTATCACAAAAGATTTCTTCCAGGCTCTGGGGCCTTCCACACTCAGGCAGAAAACTCTGGTTCTGATCCCATGAGAGTTAAGTAGCCTTTGCCAAATGTTCTCTTACCCTAGGTGTGGGGCAGACACCTGCATTCACACAGATCTCTTGACTTTGCTATGCTTGCCACGTCTTGTTTCCTTTTGATTAAAATAAATACACGAGAAGTACATATGAAATTGTTCTGAATGCACATAGCATAGGTTCTATGCCAGGGTCTTTACTTTGGGGCACGTCAGTTCGTTTGACCCGGTAGACCTAGGTTAAATACTCCCGCTGTGCTGGAATACAGCTCTAGGGGACAGGACAGCAGGCTCCGCTGTGCTGGGATAGCTCTAGGGGACAGGACAGCAGGCTCCGCTGTCACTTTAGCACTTAGGAAGCTACCCACGTGAGAGCAAGCCCTGCCACACTCTTTAAAGTGGCTGATGCCACCGCCCCCCCCCATTTAGAAAGAAGGAAACCTGAGGTTTAGAGAGGAGCTGTGACCCATTTCGACGGAAGACCGTTTCTGTTATGTAAATGGCAGATGAGCCGCCAAAGCACATTCTAGAGCACTGTCCTGTTCGGTTCTCACCAAGCTTTCTGTGAAGTTTCATCTGCTTTAATGTCAAGGCTGAATCTGAGAAGGAAAAATAAAACAGTTCCTTTCATTTCAAGGGCAAGAATAATAAATCAGAGTGTTGAGGGGGAAGAATAGGAACTGCAGTCTGAAGCCAAATGGTAAAGTAAAGTTTCGGGTTTCTCCCTCCTCGGTCAAACAGGCTTCTCTGTGTTACCATCAGTTAGCACCCCATAAACATCCAGGTCCCCCGGTTTGGGCCCCTCCCATTAAAACGTGCCAGAGCTCACAAGCCAGCTTGTAAAGGGCCTGTGGTGGGGTGTCCAGTCACCAGGCAGCCTTAGACAATAGGGAAACGTGGCCAGCAAGAGAGTGGCAAGTTTAGATGATCGGATCAAACTCTGCAAGATGCAGTGTCATCCCGGGAACTCTGCCCGGAAGATCCCATTGCATCTCCTGAACACCCAGGATTGGACTTGGGCAGAACAAAGAAAAACAAATCAGTGGGGCCAGCAGTGGGCAGGAGAGACCTGCTGGGTCTTTGAGGAAGGGCCTCCTGGGGCCCGGTCTTGCTTATTCTGAGGCTCCATTTAAAGAACTATCTGCTTTGCCACACTGCATGGTTCCACGGATGCCTGCAAGACCTTATCAAGTGTCCACACGCTCCATTGCTCTCCGAAGCCACGTCTCAAAGAAGGACAGTAACAAGGTGTTCTCATAACATTGCTGTAAGAATTAGAGAGAAACTGAACGTGAAATGTGCTTCAAGAGGTGTAAAACCTGATAGAAGTGTTAAATCAGAAATATCTTTCCCCCGCATTACCTCATTTGATCTAATATCAGGCCTGTGAGCGTAGTGAAGTGAAAGTTATCACCCCTATTTTACAGAGATGCAAAGTGGGGCTTAATGGGTTATGTAATGCAGTGCATTTTATGCAGCCTGTAAGTGACAAAGCCATGGGTAAGTCCCAGGTCTGTGTCCTCCTTAGAGCCATGGCTTAACCCATGGTAGCTAAACAGAAAGTTATAGGCATTAATAATGGCTATGTATAAGTACATATGCTGTATGCATATATTAACTATTTGGAATGTTGATATATTTAGAATTTTTATATATTTAGAATTTATATATATTTAGAATGCATATACTAACTATTTAAAATCAGTTTGTGTCTTATGTGGACTGTGCTGTCTTAGGGCAGAAGTTGAATCTTACTTGCCTGGGCATTGCCAGCACTAGACACAGCTGGGGCTCAGGGCAGACGTAAATCAGTAGGAACTCCCTGATGCCTAGATCAGGCACTAAGGCGCCTCTGCAGTGTGGCTCTCCGCATTCCCATTATGCAGAGGAAAGAAAGGGTACTCAGAGCAGCTGCACAGCTCCTCAGGCTGGAGTGAGCACCGCCTGCTTCCTAAGTCTGAGGTGAAGCCCACGATCTGTGTCCATAACTTCTGCTTCTGGAGTTTCGATCAGCTGTAGACTGGAAACAAAAACTTCATCTATACTGAATATAGATTTTTTTTTCTTGCAACTGTTCCCTAAAGAGTATAGCAAACAACTGTAGACGCAGTTGTTTGGCCATGACAACTCAGTCTAGCAATGATTTAAAGTATGGAGGAGGTTATATGTCCATTAAATGCAAGTGCCATGCTCTTTTATATAAATACCTATGGATTTCTGTATTCAAGAGGTTAGCGGTTGGGGGACCAATCTTCTTTGATATCAAGGAATGAAGGATGATGTCACCTGTTAGCTAAGGCCTGAAGGCAAGTGCAGGGCAAAGCCTAGCTCTCTGCCCTTGGCCCTTCTGCCTCCCTGTGCCCTGCTGCCTCAAACCCCACAGCTTTGGCTTACAGTCTCCTGGTTCCCACCTCCGTGGACAGAAGAGCTATTTGCTGTTGGCTTTCACACCATCAACTGCCACTTGGAAAAAGTGCTGGGCAAACCCAAACAAATGCTGGGTTACTCTTCTCTCCCAGCCTGCTCAACCAGCCCCCAGAGTCACCAGGAGGTCACTGCCCTTTAAGTGTGTATAAACAGATAGAAGTGTCGGAGATAAATGACCCAACCCGTGACCTGCAGGGGTCTGGGGGCCTGAAACGTGTTGTTCTTTGTCTTTGGGAAAGCCCAAAGTACTGTCTGAGGGGAGCGCCATCCTGAAGAGCTGCTGGGTCCGGGACACCGAGCGCCACGGTTCCATCTTCAGCTTCCAGAGATGCACACAGACAGGCTTGCTGGACATTGAGCCAGGCTGAGTGACGCACACGGGAACTCTCCACCCTCAGGCACCTGTCACGTGGGGCATTTCGATCTGTCTATTATCTAACAAGTATCTGTTCAGGAACAGAGGTGATCAGAGGGTGGAGGCCAAGCCCAGGGCTGCTGTGGATCTGACTGTAACACAGAGAAACACCCCAAAGTGTAGTCTGGGGTGGGGAGAAGCAAGCGTCTAGCCACAGGTGAATTACAGGTGAGAAGAGAAGCCAAGACTTCAACCAAGCCTTATACTGTGGTTGCATTGTGTAACATGGAGGATACTGTAGCATAGACTATGTCTTGGAGCCCAATGGGACTTTTAGACATCTTCAGGTTCCACCAGAAGTAGATGAGGAAGTTGACGCCAAGAGACAGGAACAAAGTGACACCCAGGCCCCAAGACCAGTGACTAAGCAGGCAAGGATCTCACAAGCCTCTCTGAATGCCCAGTTGGAAGTGAGCTGCCCTGACCTCCATCTTGAGTTCCTCGACCCTCTGTGTTCTGCCCTGAACACTCACTGTGGTCTGGAGAAGAGCAGAGGGTTGTTTCGGCTGTTTTGTAGCAAGGCTTCACTGCACTCTCCCTCCAAACCAAAAGCTGTAGCTCAGTAGCCCCAAGGGACCTTCTTACATATCCTACAGCTCAGAAGCTCCGCCCCCCTTCAGCAGCTCCCCAGGCCCTGGACAGCTGAGAGATGCCCTGTATACTGCACCTAGTCACAGCCTCTGTTCTGAGGTGGCAGCTTGACAAGATAGCTGTGTAGAAACACAACATAAGTAGCAACTCTTAGTGTGCTTTTTACATTTCCCAGCACTTTGTTTATTGTATTGTAGGCTGGTTAAAAAAAAAAGTCAGGGCTGCTGAGATCCAATTTTATTTTCCTTGGTGTGTGTGTGTGTGTGTGTGTGTGTGTGTGTGTGTGTGTGTGTATGTGTGTGCACATGGGAGTGTCCTGCTCTATCACCGTCTACCCTATGTATTCCTCTGAGGACAGCATCTCTCAGTAAAGCTGAAGCTCACCTGCTGGACCAAGCTGACTGGCTGGGAGACCCTGGGGCTGCAGACTTGTAGCCATGCCCAGCTTCTCTGTGGGTACAGAGGTTACACACCGATGTTATACTCATGCTGGTGCAGCAAATACTCACTGAGCCGCCACCACCACCACCCCCCACCACCCTTTTCCTTTCCTTTTGTCTAAGAACCTAGAATATTAGCAACTTCTAGAGCGGCAGTGCCTCTAGCAAGTCTAGGCCTCCACCAGAGGCCTGGAGAAGATCCCCTGCGAGGAGGGGGGCAGTGCTACACAAATTTCCTAAAAAGCAGTTGCAATTTCCAAACCTTTTGGTCTCAGCTTTTCAGTAAGCATGAAGCAGCTGCTGGCTTGGAGCCCCGGGGACTTGTGAATCGGGCCCTGTGTGTTTTGCACCCACACAGAGCGGTCTTTGTGAAGGACAAGGCAGCCCCACTCTGGCCATGAAGTGTCCCCCTCCCCCGCTGTTTACTTTGGACCCGAAAGCTCATTTCAGTGGTGCCTGAAGCTGTGGGGAGCATCAAGCCGAAGGACAGAAAATAAACCCAGTTTTGCAGGACAAACCTAGATCTGGGACAACCTTGAAAACAGAAGCATGAACCAGGCACCCCTCCTCCACACTCTCCCCCTCCCTTTCTTCCTCCCTCTCTGTCTGCACTGGCGTCCAAGCGGTAGAGAAAATCTTCATGGGGTCCTTACCAGGCGCACAAGCGCTTCATTTGGTGTCAGGGACACATCCCCACTTTGTTTTCACCCATAACTGGTTTTTAATTAAATGTGGCTTTTTCTCGCATCTGTTCAGAAGGCCGGTCCCTTTGGAAGTGGCAAGCACAAAAGCAGGGGCAGACTGGCAGTGGGGAAAAGCAAACAGAACAGAGCTACACAATCCCCTATTCTGGTGAAGAAGCCAGTGCTGGTGGGCCTCTGCCAAAGGCTGCTTCTACGAGGTCATTGTCCGTGGAGATTACTCTGCCCAGCCTCTGGAATCCCCACCGCTCACAGAGCCTAACTAGGTGGCCAAGGGTGACCCCTGTTCCCAGCAACAACTGGCTCAATAAGTTTCTTGTTCTCTCTCCTCCCTCCCCTGCCCCTTTGCCCCTCTTTCTTGCCCACAGAGATCTGTGCTGCTGACTGTGGTGGCCACGGCGTCTGTGTAGGAGGCACCTGCCGCTGTGAGGATGGCTGGATGGGGGCCGCATGCGACCAACGGGCCTGCCACCCTCGCTGCGCGGAACATGGGACCTGCAGGGATGGCAAGTGTGAATGCAGCCCCGGCTGGAACGGTGAACACTGCACCATCGGTATGGCACAAGTCCCAGGGCATTCTGATTGCTCTGCAAGACACTTCGGGGCCAGCCTGGGCCTCCATTGCATGAGGGTAGAGGCCAAAAGTCCTTTCATCTGATGGCATTATGACTGGCTTCTCCTAGACATCAGTTGGGTTTAAAACCACCGTCTGTCATTTTCCACACACGTCCTCCCAGTTTGCCTTCCCCACGTGACATCTAGCTGGTTAGCAGGTCTTGCTGTTGAGCCCTTCCCGAGCTGAATGCAACATTGCTCTTTGCCCAGAGATGAGTCCAAGTGGCGGCTATGGGCAAGTACCATTGCCCCACTGAATCTCAATATCACCTATAGGATGGGGAGAATAAGACGAGCAAAGAGCTTGGCACAAGCTGGCACATGGCGGAATGCCCAAACATGTAGTCATCGTTAGTGATTTCATTGTGTGGCTGCATGGCTCCTTGTAGTATCCGAGGCTCCTGAAGAGGCTACTAATCCTGGCAAAAACTCTCCTCCAGGGTCCCTAGGTCACATCTGTATTTCCCTTTCCCCTGCCCCAGGCTTCCAACCTGTCTGCATCTGTCTCCTTTCTCCTCTCTGGGGGCTGCTCCGCACTAGGCCCTGCTGAAGCAGCACTGTCGGCCGCTTTCAAAACAAGCTGATCACTTCTTCCCGTCTCTTTGCCTTTCCTGCTGGCTTTGTTGATTTTAAACACAGCCAGACGTTTCGCTTGGTTTATGATCCTGGAATGAACACTCACCAAAAGCTCTTTATTGGATCGACTGCTTTGTGTACTCGTTTTAACTTCTTCCCTTTCCTCTCTCTCTTTCTTTTCTTTTTTCTTTCTTTCTTTTTTTTTTAGAAAGGATTTGTGATCAGATGGTAAGCACATGGCTTTTATAAGGCAGGATTCCAGGTGCCTCTCAGTGCAGAAAGTGACCCCTTGGGTCCCATAGAAATGGCAAGAAAAGCCCTAACTTTTGAGAGACAAAGGAATTTTAAGCAAATGGTGCTACCTTGTATCCAGCCTTTCTGTTTTGCCATTATTTCATATCCTTGGTCCCCTGCAACATCCCCAAGTTAATAAACAGCTATGGAACATGTTCTATTTATTAACAATAATGGCTTCTAATTTTTGAGTATTTATGATGTGCCAAGCACTGTGCCTAAGGCTTTAACTGCATCATTTTACACTTCTAACAATGCGAAGAGTTATGGATTATTTTCTCTTTCTTGGGGACCTGAAAGTAAAGGGCGTATAACCTTTGAAAACAAGAATTAGAAGCTTGATTTTTCCCTTCCCAGCTGTTCGCCCTACAGTCCTTTGCAGCTGGTTCCCAGGTGTCCACTGGGCATCCAGCTCAGGCCCTGCCTAGAGGCGGGGCCCTGTTTGCCCAGTCAGGCTCGGAGTCCCCCCCACTTTGCCTCACCCCCTTCGTATTGGTGACACAGCTTTCTCTTCCGCACAGTAGACTGTGCCATCCCATCTCATTGTGTGCTGCTTGACGTCTTCTGTAAGGTTATCCTATCCCAGGTCTGTCTCAGAATTCTTAGTGAAGCTGGTCATCTGAAAACCTCTTTCCTTTACTCTGAGGACAGCCTAAACGTTCAGCCTCGTAACCTGGAAGTTCATTCCCATTTAAAGAAAGAATCAGGTTCCGGAGAATGGCTCAGTTAGTAAGCTGCTTGCCTTGCAAGCATTAGGACTTGAGTTCAAACCCCAGAATCCATGTCAAAGCCAGGCGTGGTGGCTGACGCTCGTAATCCCGGCGCTGGAGTGGTGCAGGCAATAGGATCTCAGTGGCTAACCCGTGTAGCCTAACTGGTGAGCCCTAGGCCAACAAGAGACCCTATCTCAGATAAGGGGGGAGGGTGTTCCTTAAGATTTTTCTATGGCCTCCATGCTGTGCGTGAGTGTGAACACAAGCACACTTTTGTTTTTAATTTTTTTTGAGATAAACACACACATACACACACACTCTTGTTTTTGTTTTTGATTTGTTTGTTTTGAGATAGATACATATTACACACACACACACACACACACACACACACACACACACACACACACCACACTATTGTTTCTGTTTGAGATAAGGTCTTACTATGTAGCCTTGGCTGTCCTGAAACTCACTATGTGGACCAGGTTGGCTCCCAAAACTCCAGCCATCCACCTGCCTCTGCCTCCCGAGTACTGGGATTAAAAGTGTGCGCCACCACGCCCTGCTCACACACACATTTCAGAAAAAACAAACCGTCAGAACTCAGGGAGAACACGTTTTCCATCTCTTGCTTATGGAGTTCTGAGTTTGCTTTCCCAAATTCCGAGAGGTAACTGACCTTTACAGAGCAAGACCTCCCACCCATGCCAAATGACAGCAAGGAGGGAAATCCTCCCTTGGTCTCGCTGCAGAGGATTGGTGTCAGGACTTGTGGGCAGACTAGACTACATGTGCCGTAGCTATTCATCAGACGAGCTTTAAGAAGATCCCGTTTATTTTGGTGTCAAGAAGCTCTACTGTCCTTTCTACCTCCCCTGCTTGCCCCATTGTTTCTCTTTAAGAATGGCTTCTTCTTTGATTGCAGATGGTTTTTCCTTTTAGATAAGAAATACATCAAGGTAAATATGCATAGCCAAAGATGAAGGTTGACGGTCATAAATATCAAAAAAAGAAAAATGCCACAGGACACAGAGGAGGTCACGGGCAGGTCACAGTGGCTCAGATGAAAGGACTTGGGCCCAGGATTCTATTCTCTCATTGTGTGATGAGCGTTTGCTTTGTCCTTGTGTAATTTCCCTGCATGGCTCCCTTCTCTTTTTGGGTCTCTGCTGTGGCCAGCTGCATCCCTGTGAGAAACCCAGCACCCTCATGCTGAAGGAACACGTCAGTAACCTTGCAGGATAGAAGGGGTTGGGGGTTCAGCTTAGACAATGATAAGTACCCCCCTCTTCGCTGAAGTGGTAGGAAGGAGAAATCCCCCCTTTTGTAATCCCTGTGAGCGCCACCTATGGGAAAGGGGTGCCGACGTGAGAGATGTGCCAAGCGTTCAGTTCTCTCATAACTTCACTGTTGCCAGAAGAGCTCACAATCCTGAAGCTAGACCCTACCCTGCAATCCAGTTCTCTCCCAACCAGAGCAGATGCTGGTACCCTGGATGCCGATTCAGAGACCTCCATGCTGTGGAAGGGATCAGACTCAGGGTCTGTTTATTTAAACACTGCTTCCACAAACAGGAAGGAACAACATGCTCACCTTACAGCAGTAAGGAAGTATACTAAGACCGAGGTAACGCTGGGCTCGCTAAGCCAAGTCCCCAACAGAAGAAGCGTTGTCCCTCAGGGACACTTTCCAGAGAAGACTGTTACAGTAGACATTACACAGCTTCCTTTAGAGATTTGGTTTCCCCCCTCCCCTTCCCTGGATCTTTCAAGGAAGCTGCTTGTTTTAACTCCAAAGAGATAGGTTTTCCAAATAAGAGAAAACATGTCAATGGCATCTTCTTTAATGACGATATTGTTTTTACTCTTGTGAGAATGCTCCCCATGGAGCCGCTCCCCGTCTCGTGCCTTAGGTGAGGAATCACCCTCTCTCAGCACCTAGTGGAGGTGTCTCTGGTGAAACTGCCATGGGAAAACCACATGATTGCCTGGGACAGTTTCTCTCTCAATGCATCACAGAATGTGCAGCTGGATGATGTCACTGGTGATGATGGAATTCCAGCCCTCTCCTCCACCTCCCATCACCCCAGAAGTAGTTTACCTGAAATTGCCCCCCCAAAAAATGCGAGGGATTCTTCAATTTTGTTTTGCTCCCTCAATCAATACAAATGCTTTCATTTGCATATGCGGCAGTCATTTGCATAATGAAGCTACAGTTTCCTAGTCTAGAAGCTAAGGTAAGATGGATTGACTTAGCTCTGTTTCTCCAGTGTATGATTCATACACAGTCATCTGAAGTGCATTTTCAGATGTCTGTTCCAGGAATGTTATGGGTCCCACCAGTCCAAGACTTGACCTCCAGTTTCTTAAGAAAAGTTGAAAATCATTGTTAAATTTAACGTGTTTAATTCCACCCCACCCCACCCCCGTCTTTGAAAACACTTACATTTTGGATCAGTTCTACAGTGATTATTTTATTCACCTCAGCGCCCCCTCATCTACGAAACCTCAGAACATGTGTGGGAAATGCCAGCTTCTGATTTCACTTATAAAATCCATCCTTGACCCCAAAGCTGTGATGGCAGGAGATGCCAGACATTCAGAATTACTTACTGAACTTCAGGAGAGCCATCCAATCACATAAACCCCGATTCTTAAACAAAAGCCTCTTCTGGGAGGAAAGACCAAAATAACACTCTGGTGATGCAATCACCTGAGTGAGCAAAACCAGACTTCGTGATGAAGGGGAATTTTCAAGAAAGCTGCAGAATCTTCTAGAGTACTTTGTCCACTTTCGAATGGTAGCTCCCCCCTGGAGCTGTCAGAGTCCGAGTCTGACTGCCACTGTCTCCGGGAGATGTGCACCTGTGAGAAGGGTGGGAAACCGGAAGAGAATAAGAGATTTGTGGGGTCATTTCAGGGTAGGAACCACTGACCCCTCATCTACCAGTCCTGCAGTCAGGAAGAAGAAGAACAAGGACCTGTTGGGTCTCAGTAAGAACATCTGGTTGGTAGTTGGTATCTGCCCGAAAGACATTCATGTGACGATAACCCCACTCCAGCACCTGCTGTAATCACTCTACTTCGTCTGTCATAGTGTGAGCCAGTGATGCAAGGGTTAATTGTCAACCCCAGATTCTTGGGGAGTGAGATGGGGAAGCCTCTTGCCATGTTTGAGGCTTTGATAGAGGCCCTAGTGCTCCTGGGAACGATTGTGATGGAAAACCCTTAGAAACCTCTGTGGGTCCTGGAAAGTGGGGAAAAAAAAAACTACATCTTCACACCGGTAGTCCCAGGAACACCAAAGAGACCTAAAACCACCACCACCCAGAACTTACTGGAAGTGACTCTGTGCTGCTGACTTCTCCATCTTCTCAGTGACAAGGAAATAGGAAGAGCCCAAGAACACCCATGCAACAAGGAAATACCTGCAGTCTATGGGGGAAGATGCTGCTACCACAGCACCTTCATTTTGGAGACCTGAGTTGAACGACACAGAGATCTCACGAACTCCTGAACCCACCTTCCATACCACAAACTATGGGCTGGCCACCATCTTCTCAAAATACCTTAACATCATGGATTTCAAGATGGTGGCGTTTGAGAACATTCCTGTCAAGATATCCAGTCAGTAACAGTGTGGGCTTCTGACTTCGCTTAAGTAAATGGCATGGGACTTCAAAAACCCCAGATGTCGCTTCCATTTTCTACAGCCCAAGATAAGGAAGTTTTGTTCCCTTTCCAGAGAACTCTTGGACTTGGCCATGACTGGTGTTTCCAGCCTTTTTACTCAGTGTGATCTCTGGTGTCACTGTGTGATCTCTGGTGTCACTGTGTGATCCCTGGTGTCACTGTGTGATCCCTGGTGTCACTGTGTGATCTCTGGTGTCACTGTGTGATCTCTGGTGTCACTGGAGCAGAGGAGTCCCTTCTGTAGACTTGGGGTTTGAAATTTTGAAGGCCCACACTTTCCTCCTGAAAACCCACACTGTGAAAACAGCCTGCGCTGCTTCAGTTACTTCCGCTGGCTTCTGTTCCCACCTGTGGCCTGGAGAAATTAGCAAGTGTTCTTAAAAGGTATTAAAGTATTTGTTCCGAATAGAGATCTATTGTACTGCAAAGTCCTTGGAAATGAAATGGCATTTGAAGAGAAAGCTCTCTGAAGTCAGCCCTGGCTTTCAGGAGATTATCCTGTGGGGTGTATCTCACCTTCAGGAGCCACCCTTGAGTCTGGAGGCAATCAAGAATGTTTTCTGTTCAGAAAACTCCCTCAAAGCCTGAGCCACACAGTGAGGTGGTCATGTCGATCCCAGTGGGGGGGGGCACCTACCCAAATCTTTGGGAGGGACGTCACAGCTCATACCACACGTCCTGTGTCACCAAGTCTAGAGTAGCTAGAAGAATGTCTGACTGGGATCCTCCACAGGAGCTCTGCGAATCTGAAAGCGAAGAAATCCACCAGGGCCAGGACTTTCTATGCATGTGCCCTTGCTCTCTGGTGGCAAAACTCTGGGACACCACACAAGGTGATGGCTACAAGATCTTAGACCGCTTTGCAAACTGAGATGATTTAGATAACTAAAGAAATGGATGAACCAAGAATGAACCTCCTGGCTGTTTTTGAGATGGGCTTTCCCCGTGTTTCATTTTTTTTCCATTTGGGTGGTCCCTATGTTTGCCATTCCATGGCTTCGTGTATTCACCCTGCTTAAAAGCCATTCTCCTTCATAGAACCCCTTATGTCCTCCTGCACAGAGCCGCAGCTCCTCCAGGGATAAAGGGATGCTTGCAGGCCCTGTTAAATTGCCTGCTCCCAGTTTTCCATTGGCTGTGTGGCTTCCTGATGCATATGTCATCGTGACAGTTACTGTGGTGATACATAAACTGAGGACAGAGTCTCTCATCTACCAGTATTTTGATGCAAACAGATAGATGATAGATAGCGAATAGAGATAGATAGATAGATAGATAGATAGATAGATAGATAGATAGATAGATAGGTAGGTAGGTAGGTAGGTAGGTAGGTAGGTAGATAGATAGATAGATAGATAGATAGATAGATAGATAGAT